>JAQMWT010000088.1:0-64205 GCA_029834535.1 Chrysophaeum taylorii
TACGTATTGCTCGTTCAATCGCAGCTCGCTCTTCGGAAGCATCAACATCAGGAAGCCCCAGGTGGCAGAGTTGGCCGGACGAATGACATGCGGCACCGCCGCTTTGATCTGCTTACGGAGACAAATCGAGCCGCAGGCGTCAATCGGTAGGGCGTCATCTTAATCGGTCGTAGTTCGCGTCTTTGAATCGTAGAGACACAGGAGGTGAGTCCACAGGTCTCATAATCGGGTCGAAAAAGGGCCCAAGAATATTGCACACAGTGACGGAGCATCGGATTTCGCCTCGTCATCTGGTGCGGATTGTCAGAATTCCCACTCCTGAACAACCTGTCGCTTCTTTCCTTTCGTAGGAATTGAACTTTCATGGCTCGTTATCCTTGACATGGCAGGAGTTTGCGGCAGCGGTGCACCCTCAGCATCGCGCGGCGCATCTTTCCATGGCACATCAAACTTTTCTTATTTTAGTCTCACTTCCGGGTGGCTTTGTTGATCCTCTCGCCTTTGACACGAACACTCGGCTCGCTCTTAATCTTCGGTTCCCGATCTCGCTCAGGATCTGGCGGAACGTCCAAATTTGGTTGTGGGGGGCAGCAGAAGCATGAGACGTCCCGGGTCATCTGTTGCAGGCGGGATCAACGGTACCTCTGGAGGTTTCCATTTGGTGCGATCTTGGAGATCATCAGTCGTACCCATCTTACACACGGCGTGCGTGTGCAGCGGAACTTGTACGTGACGAAGGGTGGTTTCATCAATTTGCAAATAATAATCAAACGGTCGGTCTGCAGGACTCAACGCTGACGGCAACTTCGCCGCTCAGGTGAAAATCCTTGGTCACAGAGTTGTGCAGATCAGAGTACTAATAAGGTCATCGTGTCTGGTGGCACGACGGACGAAGGTGTTTCAACGAGGTCCTGGAGAAGCCGGCCCAATCAAATCAAGGGGCATCGTCAGCAACTCCGAAGTCATTTCAGATTCAGAGATCTGTAATCGGAACGGTGCGGTCCTACGCGAAGCGGGACACGCGTAACGGTATAAGCTGCGTCTGTCGCGGCTCGTGATGATCCTAAATTGTTCATCTGAAGTAAATGTCGTTCGTCGGCGTAGCCAAGCGCAGCGGCGAACTCTTGTTGCATATTCTTGCAAGTCATTGGAACTGCGCGCAAATGGAGCGGATGGCTGGAAACCAACAATCGCACGCGACAGCTCATCAAACTGGGCGTTATGTCGTAAAAATTGACGACGTACACGCAAGGGTGCAAACGTGCAACGTAAGAAATAATCGAGG
Source organism: Chrysophaeum taylorii (assembly GCA_029834535.1). Taxonomy (NCBI): domain Eukaryota; class Pelagophyceae; order Pelagomonadales; family Pelagomonadaceae; genus Chrysophaeum; species Chrysophaeum taylorii. Next base: position 1,286 of record JAQMWT010000088.1, read on the forward strand.
CCTCCTGCTCTATCAACCACATGAAGAAACCAGCCATCTTGCATAATTTCATCGTCCAGTGGGTAGCGGTGACTCCCTTGCCAACATCTCTGGAAGTCAAATTGCACAGAGCGGAGTGTACGCAGGGTGGCGACGCGACATCGACGACGACCATTCCGCGTAGGGTAAATAAGATTCGATCAACCGTAAGGTTGTAACATAGCGACCACAGTGTGCTGCACCACAGGAATGTTCGGAAAATTCTTGGTGGATTGGTTGGCGGTGTCCGACGCATCGAGTGCTAGCACGACTCGAACGACGTCCCACATTTCCCGTTGGCTCTTTGGAGACCTAAAGTACTGCCTCCGCTCCACTGAACAGCATCACCTTTGCGATAAGGTTGGAAGCCATTGAACCTCGTATCGGCGGCGGATCTCCGCTTCGGTGATCTCGCGGCACTTTCTATCTTCTTCCGACCTTCGAGCGAAATCGTCGCTGCCTTCGGGTCGTTTGAGGGTGGACTTGTCGCCATAGCGGTCGTAGCGTCCTTCTGCGCCGTGCTCAGCAACATCGGCGGGCGTATAATGCGTCAAAATGACTAGCGACAAACGGTGAAAGAAAGGTTCCCCTTCGTATCCTTCTTCACATTCTTTCGTAAGTTCGTTGATCGTAGAGACGTTCAACTCATCTTCGTACCGAACGATATCGCCAATCGCGGGACTGCCTAGTGACGACCGTCGGCACTTCTTCCGCGGCAGTAACCGCAACCCGAGCAGCGGACCGGTCGTGCTCTTCGCAAGAAGAACACATTCCTTCGACAACTCCCAACTGCTCGTTCTCAGCAAACGTAGCGACGAAAACCTGTCCCATTTCCATAGGTTTCGACAAAATAACCGGTAGATTGTAAGTTCGACCGGGCTCGATTTGAAGCGCGCGCGCAGCGTAAGCCACTACCTCGCGCGTCTTCTCCCGGAGCTGGGAGAAGTTGGTCGTAGCGTCCCCGCGTAGCCAAGGCTACCGTACGTTCCGGCGGCGGGCTTCGGAGATCTTTAATCGTGCTCAAACGAGCGTAAACTCGAGTCTTGACCAGGTCGAGACTCTTGAAAAATCGTTGTTGATGATTGTAAATCGGCGGTTATCGGATCTCGATCGTAAATAGATCGAAAGGTCACGATTGGTGCATCGTTCGTCCATCCTTGAACTTAATCTTCTTGCGCCCGTAGACGACTTGGGTTCGATAAAAACAGAATGGATCGTGGGGGTAGTCCACGACGGCTCCTAAAACTCGTATATCGCGCCCTCCCAACAGGAACAGATAGTTCGTATCGGCCACAATAGCGACAATGGGGGCAGCGATGTTGTCGGCGAGGCGACCCGAATCGCGATCCAACGAAGGTCGTCGTATTCAACCCGATCCGTACAGCGTTAATCGGAAGTTCGCCTTCATCGAAAATCAACTGATCTTTGGCCAACTTTCTGACCATTTCTCGGCAAATATAAAAACATCTGCCATTCCATCGACACCGATGGTCGTCGAGAATTTCGGTCCGTCACGATTTGTATGATGGACAGGCCATAAACGTAAAAGTACCCGTATCTAAACAACAGGGTAACCAAATCATCTTCGATCGTCTTGCCATCTCGCGGCGTCAACGAAGTGTGAGCATCGGGCTCTGACTCGCTCGTCTCCGGGGTTGGGCATCGATACCGCGGCAGGCTTTCGTATCATTCGTTGTTGGCGTCATCGACATAACGCTCGCGGCAGCCTCTTTATCTGGCGGCTTCCGCTCTTCCTCAAGACAATCTCGGAGGGAATCAACGCTGGTAGGGATCCTGGTCTTCGTAGTTCTTGGAAGCAAAGGACCCCCCATAATCATTCATTTCGTCTTTCCAGAATGCATCGAAATTCATTCGTCATCGGTTGATCATCACCATCATCGGCGATCGGTTCCGTGTCGGCTGCAGCTTCGAGTACGCAGCTGAGCGGTTCTGGTGGCTTCTTTAGCAAGAAGTTCCGAGTTCTCGTCCACCAATCCTGCAGGTTCCACGTCGGCTCGTCTTCGTCCCCGTCCCAATTCAGAACGCTGCTAATCTTCTTCTTAAATATATCCTTTTTTTCCGGCGGCGTGTCCATGGCTCGATCCGTAGTGACCGAAACCGACCGGGGTCCGCAGGAAAAGATGGCGTCGTCCCCGACGTCAACTCTATCGTAAATCGTCGTCTCTGCACACTCGCGCTGGTCATCGTCCGTTCGTCGAATGATCACACGGCGCATCACTGCAGAAACCATGTCTGGCTCACAGCCAGTTTGGTCGAAAGGTCGTCTCTGGAGGGTCCAAAGATAAGCCGATGGCGTCGAGGGCTTCCTCGTCAAAAACAAACGGTGCGTCGTCCGTGGACGACTCGTCAAATAGCGTAATCGCGGACACTGGTTCACAAGGTGTAGCTTCTTCTTCTTCGAGTCTGAATCGCCTTCCCAGTATCGTGGAGCTTCGAGGTCATCGCTCGAATCTTCGAGTTCATCGCTCAACATCTTCATAAATCTGTGCTAAAGACCGACGATTGGTCAGCGTCGTTGGTGGCTCGTCCATCGGCGGGCGAGCAAGATCTTCGAATGCGGCCGCGGCAAGGGCGTCGGCTGCGTCGTCGGGGCGGGTGTCCGTGTTCGGGTACACCATCACTCCTAATGGTAACTGTTGACCGCAAGGGGTCGTAAACGCGAGCGTTGCGCTCGAAAAACCCAAATTATATTGGTGTCGGCCTCCGTCGTATTCGTGATCGCGCGATCGGCGTCGTCTGTGCCGGCGCGAACTTCGACTGGGGCTCTTGTTATCTTTGTCTCTCTCTGGCGTCAGTTCGGCAGGTCCTAGTACCTCTGGATCGTCCCTGTAGGCGACTGGCGCTCCCAAGCCTATCCGAACTGCGTGTTTTCTCGTCTATTGGAACATCGACACAGCGTCGTCTTCTTGACAAAACTCCGACCAAACGTAAATTAACTCTCCGTTGGCGAATAAATCATGCCTCGGGGTCGGATTACGCTTTCCCGCTCTGGCGGTTTCTTCCTCGGAAACAGACCTCGTATCCATATCGTCGGTACGCTCATCTTCCTCTTATCCATGCTGATCGTCCCATCCAAATTCGATTCCGGGCGGCAGCTATACTCATCCCTCATGGTATGTTCGGGATCTTTCTTTATCGACCATCATCATATGCAGGCTGAAAATTTGCGAACTCTTCGTTCGTGGTAATACGCCAGGGCTTTCACTGAGCTCAAAAGGCAGCTCATGCGTTATAAGATTCTTTCTGGCTTCGTATGAACTTTCTCGGCCGTTTCACTCGGCCTATCATCCACTCCATCGCTGGGAATATCGGCAATCGCCCGTCACTAAAGTTGTGGCACACGAAATGTCTGCCCATCATCAAAGGGAATAAAACATCTGCAAAAACGTCGGCAGTCGGTTCGTCGAGCCCTGCAAAAGAAGAAGGCGTCGTCCCCGACGTCATACGTTTTCAAGAAATGGCCAGCAAGGGGCACGTGACGTTCGATGGGCGTGTAAACAGGTGCGCGCTTATCATTCGAGATAATCCTCTGCGACGCATCGTCGATCGACCGTGGAGACGAAGTGTCATCCACTTGAATGTCCGGAGGTAGACTCATAGCATCGAGCGTAGCAGCGGCGGGTCCATTCCGTTGGGCGTCATCGGCTGCACGGGGCTCGTAAATCGGATTCACACATAACTCCGGCGCGTCGTCAAAACCGAGGGTTGTGTCAGCTGACGACAAATCATATCGTGCCACCAACGGTGACACCGGGTCAGAAGCGGTTGTCGGCTTCGGCCCGTAGTTACACGACGTTTCGGTCAGATTCTCCGATTCTGTGGGTATTTTGGTTTAGGTGAGCTCCTTCAACTTGGATTGCTCTTGCTCGTAGTTTAACGACGTTTCGGTCGTTAACGACTCGTCGTCGTCGTCGCGCGGCTTCCTAACTTTCGCTCGCGTTCGCGTGGGCGGCGGTACCTCCGAGGGTCGGAATTCTCCCTCAAGACTGGTCGCTCGCCTCGAGCGACTCGGCGTACGCAACTCATCCCTCTCGCGGGTCAACCATCGTACTTGCTCGTGTATGTTATCTAATCGAGCGTGTTCGTGCCGCATTTGCTCTTGCATTGGATTATTTTTCTCGGCGTATCTCGCGTAAATGGGCTTTGTAAATCTTCGCAACGTTCGGTGGTTCATCATCGCGCACGTTCTGGATGGGCTGCCGGTTGTCTCGCCGGCGGCCCTCGGCAGTTCGCCGTTGTAGTTCAGTTTCTTCCTCATCATCATAATCAGTATCATCATCATCGTTCCCTCGCTCGTCTCATCCTGACGGCGGTTCGTCATATCGCGTAGCTCGACGGCAGCATCATCGTCTTCCATCGGCTCTGGCTCGTTCTAGTCGGCCGAGATCAGAGCGGGTCCAAAATGGTTGAGTCATCGTCGTTCTCGTGCTTGCGTGCGTCTTCCACCGACAAAACTATCAGTCCGGTGGGCGGCAGAATTCGTCTCTGCCCGGCAATCAATGCCTTATCGCACCGATCGCGCGTCGTCACTTCCGACGACTAACGTCGGCCGGGGGACTTTCCCACGGCAGTGGTCCTCTGGAATTCCTTGTCGGCGCGCTTGATCAGGGCGCGCACGCGTCGGACCGTGTAGAGAATGCAAGATGCAGTTCGCTGCGACCGATATAGTGCTCAATCTCGTATTCCTCCACCACCTGTGGCGTAAGGAGAATTTAGGGGCTACCTGGCGTGCCTTCGATCCTGGCGCCGCTCGCGTCCGTGCCCTGGTGGAGTCACGGACGAGGATGGCCGTTCTCCCGCCACACAACCACAAACAAGCGTGCCTGGTCCTCACAACGAGGATCGGCTGTTGCTATGATTAAGAACACGGAATCACAGAAATGGGGAAGATGATATCATATGAAAACTGACATCATCAGAACGGATAGGGTGCCTGTGATAAGGGCCCTAGGAGGGGCCAGGGAGGCGGGAGTTACCGCCACAAGTGGCGTTGGCGTGTGGAGATTGTGAGGATGATGATATGGAAGGGCGGTGATGGGTAATACGGTTGTTGTTGTCACCCTCATCGAGCAGCCAAATACTTAAGGCCTCCGCTCTCTCTTCTTAACTACTAGTACTAATCGACAGATGTTTGTCTGTCTGTTTGTTTGTCTGTCTGTCCTAACTACTAATCGACAGATGTTTGTCTGTCTGTTTGTTTGTCTGTCTGTTTGTCCCTCGATTTAGGGTAAGGATCAGGTAGGCGCGAGAGTAAGGATCAGGTAGCCGCGAGAGCCAGACAGTGATCCTCCAAGCCGTCTACGGCGACCTCGCAGACTATTTCCACGACCCGCGGCGGCTCTTTCAGCGCGCCATTCTCACGCCCCGTTGAAACGATGTTGTCGATGCTGACAACGCGCGCATGACTGCGGCCTTTTTTTCCCGGAGACGAGGCGTCGGAGTTGTTTTTGGGGAGACTAGGTTGGGTCGGAAGACGACGCCTCGCTCTTTACAGTAGAGTTTTCAACTCCCTGACAACCAACGGCATGCTGACTTTGATCGCGAGCTTAAAGTCTTCGCGACCTCGACCCGTCGCACGGCCACTGCAACGGTACCAGATACATGATCGATCGTGTCGTTGTCACCGAGGCTCCTCCAACCTGTATCGCTTAAGGCCCACCTACGCCAAACGATCAACAAGAGCCAGGGCCAGACGCCCCGCGAGGTCGGCGTCCTCTTTCCGAAGCCCGTCTTCTGCCACGTCCAGCTCTACGTGGCTCTCTGTCGATCGGCAACCCCGAGAATATCCTCTTCTGAGTCAACGACTCCACCCTACCCCACACGTGCTGCGCAATACCGATAAGCCCCCTCCCGGCGTCTACACGCGCACTGTAGGTGAACTTACTGGGACCAGGTGAACTTACTGGGGTTTGAGATTGGGACTAGGTGAACTTAGTGACCAGGTGAACTTACTGGGACCAAGTGAACTTACTGGGGTTTTTAGAGTGAACGCAAAGGCTAGCGGCGTGTACGGATCAAAGCAGCTTAGATTGGCGGAGGTGAGAGCGACGAGCTCGAAGGAGAGTGGGGTGAGTGGATGTGAGCACGAGTGGCTTACGCCGAACTTACTGGGGTTAGAGATTGGGACTAGGTGAACTTACTGGGACCAGGTGAACTTACTGGGGTTAGAGATTGGGACCAGGTGAACTTACTGGCGAACTTACTGGCCTGCACTTGAACTTACTGGGGTTAGAGATATGTGAACTTACTGGCCTGCACTTGTCTGTCTTTAAATGTCGACTGCTAAGAGGAGGGGGTGTGTATGGGTAGTCTGTCCCTCGATTTAGGGTAAGGATCAGGTAGGCCCGCGAGGCCAGGCATTGATCCTCCAAGGCGTCTACGGCGACCTCGCAGACTGTTTCCACGACCCGCGGCGGCTCTTTCAGCGCGGCATTCTCACGCCCCGTCGAAACGATGTTGTCGACGCTGACAACGCGCGCATGACCGCGGCCTTTTTTTCCCGGAGACGAGGCGTCGGAGTTCTTTTCGGCCGACTAGGTTGGGTCGGAAGACGACGCCTCGCTCTCAAGAGTCGAGTTTTGAACTCCCTGACAACCAACGGCATGCTGACTTTGATCGCGAGCTTAAAGTCTTCGCAACCTCGACCCGTCGCACGGCCACTGCAACGGTACCAGATACATGATCGATCGTGTCGTTGTCACCGAGGCTCCTCCAACCTGTATCCCTTGAGGCCCGCCGACGCCAAACGATCACCAAGAGCCAGGGCCTGACGCCCCGCGAGGTCGGCGTCCTCTTGGCGAAGCCCGTCTTCTGCCACGTCCAGCTCTACGTGGCTCTCTGTCGATCGGCAACCCCGAGGATATCCTCTTCTGGGTCGACGACTCCACCCTACCCCACACGTGCTGCGCAATACCGATAAGCCCCCTCCCGGCGTCTACACGCGCACTATAGGTTAACTTACTGGGACCAGGTGAACTTACTGGGACCAGGTGAACTTACTGGGGTTAGAGATTGGGACTAGGTGAACTTAGTGACCAGGTGAACTTACTGAGACCAAGTGCGAACTTACTGGGGCTTTTAGAGTAAACTAAAAGGTTAGCGGCGTGTGCGGATCAAAGCCGCTTAGATTGGCGGGGGTGAGAGCGACGAGCTCAAAGGAGAGTGGGTGTGAGTTTGCGTCGAACTTACTGGGGTTAGACTCTAACTTAGAGAGTGGGTTTACGCCGAATTTGCTGGGGTTAGAGATTGGGACTAGGTGAACTTAACAGAAACAGGTGAACTTGCTGGGGTTAGAGATTGGGACAAGGTGAACTTACTGGCCTGCACTTGTTACCACTAATCCCCAATGCCTCTCGACAATAATAATTGTCCAAGAAACCTACATTTGGGATTGTACAGCATTGTAGGCTGAACGTCAATTTAGCCAAACGCGGCATATATTGTTAGATTTAGGCGGAGGTTTTGGGGGAGTGTTAGGGGGTACTGTGAATGACGTCATCCATCTTCGGACCCTATCGACAAGCATCCTTTAGGAGAGTTCGAACAACCACCACCGCGATGTTCTGTCCTTCGCCGCGACCATCGAAGAACATCAGGGCTCTATCGAAGAAGAACAGCAGAACCGGAAAAACGGCTCTCTCTCTAGCAAGCGGCGAGGAAAGCCCGGATAGAGACGCGGTGCGAGGCGGCCCACCGGACGACGAAGTCCTTGAGCTCGGCTTCTTGGATGGTACCGTCTCCGTCTCCGTCGATCTGCACCCTAAACTTGTCGCGGCCCGCCTTGTCCAACTCGTCCTCCTCGATCCCGAAGTGGCGGGCGAATGCGGCAACGAAAGCATCGTTCCACTCGATCGAGGTGCGCTTCTTCAACCCGAGTTCCTTTTTGAGTCCCTCGTAAACGGAGGCGGCGTCGCCAACGAGGAACGTACTGAACTCGCCGAGGACAGTCACGTAGTTGGTCTTCTGGTGCGGCGGATCGAAGGAAAAGTAGACGAAGCCTCCGCTCTTGCGGTTGTTGAACAGGCACGAAATCTCAAACATTTCTGGGGCCGTCTCCTTGAAGTAGTCGTACTCGCCGTCCCCGCTAAAGGTGTGCGACAGAAGCTTGGAAAAGTCTGAGACGCCGCCGGTGGGGGTGACACCGTGGGTCTCGAGTCTTTGGAGCCTGCCGTGGCTCTCGTCCGCGGCAAAATCCGAGCCGATCAAGATGGCGGCGCCAGCGCGATTGTTGCTCGCTCCGCCGGCGAAGCGCCCGCTCGACAACATGCATACGTAGTCGCGGTCCTTGATTCGCGCCGTCATGGCCACGCACGCTTGCGACGCGTACGACGACACGGTGCCGAGCGAGAGCGAGGCGTATACGTAGGGTCCCGACGTCAGCTCGACGTTATAAAAACGCGTTCACCCGCTTCGACGCCGGTTCGGCACTTATGCTCCATCTCCTCGCTCACTTTGCGAAACCGACCGCATCCCGCGGTCGCTGCCTTGTGCTGGAGCACAAGGCCGTCGACGTTGTTCGTGATCACCACCTTATACATAACTAAACTTAGTATATAATTTTTTTTTGGGGGTCGTCGTCGTCGTCACAATGACTTAGTGTGAGGACACAGGGGTATATATAGCCCCGGGCACTCGCATACACCAGGACCGGCATACCTACCCTCACCTTTTGGTTATGGGCCCTTAAAGCGCTCGAGGTGGGAGGAAGCTATGACACTTACCCCTGCACCACGTATCTAGTATCCCTACGTCATTCCCTTATCGCTAGTCTAACGCCCCATTCCAGTTGTAACATGGTAGCAGGTGCAGCGTTCGTTCGTTCCGATCGAACCTGTGCTTGACTTCGTGGCGACTCCTCCTCGGCTTCAGTTCATTGCTACGTGTTCGGTTCGTTATCGTCTAACATGTCCTCGATCGAAATTAAAGATAGCAAGCTTTCGCAAAAACAAACTTGATGCCTTCAGTGGTGAGCGACATCTTTTTCATCAATGGACCCGGCGCCTGGAAAACATGATCATTTCCACCGGTGATCGCATTATCTTGACCAATGACACTTGGACTAGCATTTCCGCCTCTGGCTGCTCTGAAGAAGAATTTGGTGTTAAGCAGCAACGTTGGTACTCTGCACTGTTCATGGCGCTACCAATGCATGATACTGATCGTGCGGATATCCGTGAAAACCGCGATATGAACTTCACGCGGCTTTACAAGCGCATTACCGATGTTTACATGGGCCATGGAGATCGTGTCGCTCAGTCTGCAATTGCTTCCTTGCATTCCTTGGTATGCAACAATATCGATGAACTTGAGTCTTTTCTTAACAAGTTCATCACTGGTGTTCAAGTTGCTCGGCATCATCAAGATTTCCCTGACACTCTTGCATTGCAATTGCTTCAGACGAAAATCCGCGACTCGATCTTGTCTAAGGATCTCATTGCACTTGACCCTAAACTGCGCACATATGATGGTTTCGTTGATCGCCTCAACAGTAAAGTTTTCGATTATCTTCAGACCAAGTCTGCGCTTGTCCATGCTACGTTCCGTGAAAGTCCCCGCCATCGTGAACGTTGCAACTTTTGCGGTCGTACCAACCATCCTTCTGATAAATGCCTTCATCGCCTCAATGCTTTGCGCTCCCAACAACGTTCTACATCTTTTCGCCCATCTTTCCGTAACCGACCTTCGTCTTCATTTTACCGTGGTTTCCATCGCAAGCGCCCACGCCCTACTGACCTTTGTCACTTTTGTGGTGTTCCTGGCCATCACCAGAAAGATTGTCGTAAGCGCCAGCGCTATTTGCTCTCACAAGCCACCGCCCGCCCTCGCCCTCGGCCTCAATACCCACCTCGGTCCAATCCCCAACACCCACCTCGGTCCAATCCCCAATACCCACCTCGGCCCCATCCACCATTCTACCAAAACTATCTTTCCGCCCCCATCCCACTCTTGCCTCCATCTCAACCCTCTCCGCCGCTTCTTGCTTTGCCACCCTCCACCACACCCCCTGTCCCACCTTCCACTGCCATCTCCCGTCCGGACCCATCTCTTTCTGCACCCACCTACCCGTCTTTCAATTACCATCTTCTTTCTATCTCCCCCTCCATGCATCAAGTTCTTTCCTCCACCAATGCTCTTACCGCTCTGCTCACCGCTCCTGAGCGCGACTACCTGCACAGCAACAACCTTCGCCTCGTCGTCTACGATACCGGCGCAAACGTCAATCTCTTCAATTCTTCAGCTGGTTTCACTGACCTTGACAATACTCAGCAGCACTCCATCACTTCTGCACTCGGCACTGGCTCTGTTTCTGGTTCTGGCACTGCTCACTTAACGTTTCCTTCAATTGGTCCTCTCGACAATCGTGGTCTTCCTTCTCCTCCACCCACTCTTTCCGCCCCTCATGGTATCCATGTCGCGTTCCCGCATACCCTCATTTCTCCTGGCCTTGGTGACAAACGGATTCTTTCGGATCATGCCCTTGAGCAAGTTGGTTACGATTGCCACACAATTCAGGCTGTTGGCCCTGCTCATCCGCAACGCATTTTACGTCACCGACAAACGCATCACGTTATTCCCCTGCTTCGTCGCTGTGGTCTTCTTTTGATCGTCTGTTGGATCGGCAATACGACCGCTGCGCCCTACGCGGACTTCGTTTCACCTTTTGTGGCATTTTCTTCTTGCCCTCGCGTCCATGACCCTTGTGCGTTTCCCGCTGTGTCTCAACGCACTCACCTTACCTTCGACCTTTGGCATGCTCGTCTTGGTCACTACAGTTCCTCTTATATCCGACGTTTGTCTTCTCTCGCTGTTGGCGCACCGCTTTTCCCGAGCTCCGCGTCTCTTTCTTTTTGTCCTGCTTGTGCTCTATGTAAAATGCATGCTGCGCATGTTGGCCAACGTAAAGCACATGCTTCCACTTCCACTTCGCTTCCTGCCTCCGAGCCTTTGTCTCGTCCACGTGCCGTTGCGCCCTACCTTATTATCCACGCCGATCTCATGTTTGCAGGCGTCCCATCCTTCATTTGTCAAGACCGCGCGGTCCTCACGTTTGTCGATGATCATACGCGCCGCCGCACACGTTACTTTGCTCCACGACACGATGCACTTACGAACGCTCGTCAACTCGAACTTTTTCTGTCTACCGTGGTTCGCCCATTTGGATATCGCATTGCCCTCATCCACACCGATCGTGACCGCTCTCTTATGGGCCAATTCGAAACCTTCTGTCTGGGCAACAACATCGCTCTCAAACGTGCTCCTGCAGCTCAGTCCAAAACTTCACAGGCGCACGCTTTTTCTGGTGTTGCGGAACGCTCTCATCGCGCAACTGCTGATATTACTCGCACTCTTTTGGTGCATGCGCACCGTCCACCTGATTTTTGGCGTTAGGCCATGGAAACGGCTGACTTCATCTCTGAGCGCATGCCAAGCGCCTCTAACCCTGGATATATGACGCCATATGAAATGATACATGAAACTCTCCCTCGTGTCGATTTTCTTCGTGTTTGGGGCTGTCCTGCTGCAATTCTTACTGGCGACAAATAGCCTACCAAAGCTATAACAGGTATCTTCATTGGGTATCCCTCTGCAGGCCCTGGATATCGCATATTGCTTCAACGCACCACTGGTCCCGTCATCCACACCTCGATTGACGTTGTTTTTGACGAAAATTTTGCTCTGCGTAAGTCTCTGTCCTCTCAACCCCTTCCTCCGCCTTTTGTGGATTCTCGTTTTCCTGACTTATTTTATTACGACCCTCGTTTATCTTCCGCAGTTGCTCCCTTGTCTTCTGTTTTTGATGCTCAGGAGCCGGCCTTATCGGGACTGATCACCCCTGAAACAATACCACAACCGTCAACGGACAATACGAAACGTGCACCATTACGTCGAGCCAAACGGGGCCGACCGCGCAAAGTCGACCAAAGCGCATTACAACAACCAACAAACTTTCATACTGGCGTTTGTCAACAACGCAATGTCGATTCTGTTTCATCCCGTCACAATGTCGATTCTGTTTCCTCTGTCGCTTCTGTTTCCTCCTGTAACTCTTTGTATGTCTCTTATGCTAGCTTTCGTTTGTTAGTTCATTATGTCTTCCTTCCCCTTTGTTTAGCTAACACCCTTGTTGATCCCCATGCACATGTTTATTACTCTGCTTCCGAAGAAACCTCTCAGTATTCATACATTGACGAGACCACCGTTACTTCCACTCATTTACGTGAAGCTTTCGCTCAGACCAATCCTGAGCGTCCTGGCTGGTTGCAAGCCATCGCCAAAGAGTATCACTCCCTTGGTCAGCTTGGTTGCTGGGATGTTGTTCGCCTTCCTTCGACTTTTTCTGGCAACATTTGTACCCTCAAGTGGATCCTCCGCAAGAAGCATGACTCTGGCCGCTTCAAATCGTACAAGGCTCGCCTCGTTGTCCGCGGTTACACCCAAGTTCACGGCATTGATTATCACGACACCTACTCGCCGGTTGCTAACATCGTCGCGATCCGTTTCTTTCTAACCTTTGTCGCTGTTCATGACTGGGATTTGCACAAGCTGGATGTCAGCTCCGCTTTTATCCAAGCTCCCATTGACGAAGACATCTATGTCTGGCCACCCGAAGGCTATGCTCCTCGCCAACCCACCGATGGTTCCAAAATCGTTTACAAGCTCCGTCGCTCTTGGTATGGTTGCAAACAAGCTTGTCGCAATTGGTGGCTTTATTTGGATCGCTTCCTTATCAATGATTGTGGCTTCGTCCGCGGATCTGGTGACACTTGCAATTACAAGCTCGTGCTCAATTCTACCGTTGTCCTACGTCTCGTTCTTGTCGTTGATGATCTTCTTGTGGCGCACCCTCGTCATTGCATTGGCCATTACCAAGCCTTCTTCCTCCGTTTCAAAACCTTCGCTGACGTCAATGAGCTTGATCTCACCACTTACGTTGGTCTTCGCATTACGCGTGATCGCCCTCGGAGAACCCTCACTCTTGACCAATCCCATGCTGTCCGTGAAATCCTTACCGAACATCGCTTCATCAACAGTAAACCTGAACCGACTCCCGCTCCCAAAGGTCTTCATCTTTCTGCGGCTGATTGTCCTACTCCTGGTTCTCCAGATCACATCTTCATGGCGCGCATCCCTTTTCGTCGTATTGTTGGCTGTGTCCTATTTATCTCCATCATGACTCGCCCTGATATCACTTGGTCCGTCAATCAGTGTGCGCGTTTTTCCCACAATCCTGGTAAACCTCACTGGCACGCTTTATCTCACACTCTGCGTTATCTCAACGGTTCTCAGGATCTTGCCCTTATTCTTGGTCGCGATTCTACCCTTCGTCTCTGTAGTTATTCCGACTCCAGCTGGGCCGACGATCCTGATGACCGCCACTCCACAACTGGTATTTGTTTTCTCCTTGCAGGCTCTATGATCGCCTACTGCTCCCGCTCGCAGTACTTACTTGCTCGCTCATCTTTTGAAGCTGAATTGCTCGCTCTTTACGCCGCTACTGCTGAGCTCTCTTGGCTTCTCAAACTTTTTGATGAGTTTGATCTCCCTCGTCACAGGGTACCAATGTATGTCGATAATAGCACCACCGTCACCCAAGTCCGTCTCCAATGTCTCACACGGCGCACCCGCCATATTGACATTCGCTTTTACAGCACCGCCGAATATCATCATCGCAACCACATCATTGATCTCCAACACATTCCTCGCCTTGACAACCTTAGCGATATCTTCACCCGCAGTACGGAAGCTCCTTCCTTCCTCCGGCTTCGTGCTCGTTACCTCACCTCGTGACTTCGCCCTGATCTCTCCTGTTTCTTTCTGCCACACTGCCTCTATTGACGTCTCTAAATGTCGACTGCTAAGAGGGGGGTGTGTGTGGGGAGCATGAAGGATGTGGGTGGGTTTGTGGAGTATGAGGGATGTGCCTGACGGGCAGAGATAAGTACGCGGGACCTAGTCGGGGTCATCGCCGAGGCGTGGGGCAGGCGAAGAGAGGACGGGCCCCGCCCGTAGGTCGTACGCATGCTGCCGCCGGACGTATGTGCGACGAAGGGTGACGTCCTGCTGGGATCGGGCGGCCTGGGTGGGGTTCCCCGCGGCGGCGACATGGGTGAGGGCGGTGAGGGCACAGCGAGCCCGGCCTAATGCGTTGGCGATCCCCCACTCACGGTAGATGCGGCGAGTTTGGGCCGCCTTTGCCTCTGTGAAGTTGGCGCAGCCGCTTGTCACCCAGGTTCGCGCAGCGATGCGCTCTGCGCATGTTTGGGCGAGAGCGTGGCACGCCGCGCTGGCCTCACCGAAGGCACCAAAGACGAGGCCGGCGACGGTGCCGTAGCTACGTAGCCGCTGTTCGACAGGGTCCAAGAAGCCAGGCGTGCCTCGTTTTCCTCAAAGCTTCTCCTCTGTGAGCATCTCACTTACCCCTTTTTTTTTCCTTCTTCCTTTTTCTTTTCCAGCACCTGTGTGAGGACCTCACTTACCCCTTTTTCCTTTTCTTTCTTTTCCAGCACCTGTGTGAGGAAGCTATGACACTTACCCCTGCACCACGTATCTAGTATCCCTACGTCATTCCCTTATCGCTAGTCTAACGCCCCATTCCAGTTGTAACACTTAGTTACATCGATTTTTTGTGTGCTTAGTTAGAACCATTTGGTTTTGTATGATACTAACCCTTAAGTTGATTCTAACTTAGGTTTGTGATGCTGCATCAAATTAAGCTGCTAAATAGGTCACACTTAAGTCGTTGTTGTCAGCGCGGGGTAGCTGGCTCCCTTGCCCTGGTGGCTATCTGCATGGTTGCTGTGGTGGACGTACGCCTTGCGCAGGCATCTGTCCCTTCGGCGTAGGTTGTCACCTGTTCGCCTCCCGGGCGATGGTGCACCTACGCCTTGAGCTGGCATCGGTCCCCCCGGCGTAGGTTTGCACCTGTTAGCCTCTCGGGCGATGGTGGACCTACACCTTGCGCAGGTACCAGTCCTCCCGGCGTAGGTTGGAACCCGTTCGTCTCTCGGGAGATAGTGGACGTACACCATGCGCGGGTACCAGTCCTTCCGGCGCACATTGGCACCTGTTCGCCTCCTGAGCGGGCCGGTTGGAAGCCGGAACGTTAGCAATGGGACGGGTTATGGCCGGGGGACGCCTAAGGAAAAGTTATCGACGCGATGGTTGTCAGCCAAATCGTGGTCTCCGTGTCGCATGGCGACAGGCGTCAACTCTCCCCCAACGCTCCTTTCAGCGCCTCTCGTCTGAAAAAATCCCTGGCGATTCTGATCCCGCGCGCTTCGGCGTTGGGATTATTCTACGCCTCATGCACTGCGCTAGCCTATCGTTAAATCTATTCTACGCCGCACGCACTGCGCTGGCCTCTCGTTAAATCGTTAGTCGGGGGTCCACAAGGCGATCAGGGAAAGCGGGCGCGAGAACCTAGGGTCTAGGCGTCGACGGCCGGCATTGGCGGCAGGGGCAGCCGCCAGTAATGGCCATAGAGGTCGTTGACATTACGACGCGCCGGTACGCGGCGAGCTCGTCGTAGTCGGGAGCGCGACGAGCTGCCATTGCGATGGTTTCACTGGGACGGATGTGGTTTAACTCTCCCCAGCTGCCTACCCGCCAGCGAAGCTCCATGCCGTAGCGGGATTCACCGTGATGTTGTTGTCGGGGTCGCCCGCCGTTCTTGGTCGTTAACGGGCCGTCGGCGGGCAGAAGTCGGTGGATGGAGTCGGACGGGCAGCCCCAGCGCAAGTCCCAGAGATTCAAAGGAAGAGCGTCCTTGCGTGGGGCTTGGGGGTCTAGTTCTCGAAGTAGCAGGTCTACAGGAGGAGGCTCGGCGTAGTCGAGCAGTTTGCATCGGGCTTTTCGCGGCGAAGGCTGCAGCGAGAAGTCGAAGGGGCCACCGCCGGCGGCTGTGCCATGAGCACGGATTTGCCGAAGGGGTAGTGGACCTGCAGAAGCCAGTTAGTAAGCATCGGCTGACGGTCAATCGTCATCCTGGGCTTACCTTGTCTACCGGCGCTTCCTAGAAGGATTGGCAGACGGCTTGGCAGACGGCTTGGCAGACAGCCAAGTTGCATGCGATTTCTCGGCGGCGGCGCGAAGCGAGCGCGTGCGTCCGGCGGCCTAGTGAGCTGCGAGGTTGTGGAGAATTCGATGACAGTCCACTCACGGATCCAATATAGCCGTCGGCTGGTCCTGCAAAAGGGTTTTACCCAAACGACATATTGCCTGAGACGCACATTGGAAGGTAGGTAGTAGCCCATGGCAATCTCGCTGGTGATGCAACGGTCGCCTCCCCATTCGTGGGAGTCGGCAGTGGAGCCGTCGTCGTACTCGACGATGACGTACGTATTTGACTGGCGGTGCTCGACCTTCGCAATACCCGCGACATAGTCGCTTGGGGACTTGTGCTCCATGAAGTTCTTATCGGTGGCCATGACTCGGACGGAATCGCGCTGCTCGTTGATGAGCTCGTCGATCAAATTCTGCAGTTTGGCTTGGGCAGAGTGCTTGGCAGAAGTGGTCGTGGGAAACCAAGAAGAAGCAGCGCTGGCTTCTTGAGACACCGCAGGACCCTGCGCGTCTCCAACAAGGCGGGGCATCGAAACGGGCTGGTCACCATATTTACGGAGTTGTCCAGCGTCCGCCTTCTTCCGAAAGCGCAAGCTGGACCAGGGAGGGTCTGCAGCCGGACGCTTGCATGCGCGCGCGCGTGCCTTGTTGTTTGAAGCGCCATCGTCGATCACGTCGGCATCGCCGATATTGAGAGTCGGGATCGCACGGACGGAGTTGGCGTTGAGCTCGGCCTCCATGTCCTCCTGGACGGAGTTGGCGGCGAGCTCGGCCTCCATATTCTCCTTCTCATGATCCAGTTGATCCTGCGCTAGCGCCGCTGCTGCTTCCTCATCCGCTTCCTCTACCTCGTCCTCCTCGTCCTCCACGCCTGTGGAAACAGTAAGAGATGTTCCAGACTGAGCTCTGCACCTGAGCCTTTCTGCTGCGACGGGACACCAGCAAGTCCGCTGATTATGCCCTTCCTTGCTTTCTGCGTTTTGCGCTGCGACTTTTTAGAGTCCTGGCCTCGTCCACGCTTGGTCTTGACAATCTGCGCTCGAGCAGGGTCCTCGAAACGCTGATGCTTCTTAGGCCGCCCTGATTGCTTCGGCTTGATACAGGGTGGCAAGACAGAGTCCTGCAAGTCGCCACTTTCGAGTCGCCCCTGATATGCGGCTTCGACGTCATCTTTGTCCAGAATTCGAAGTGGCTCCAGGCCTTCGTACTGCAAACTATGGTAGTTGTTGGTGCACCACCTCGGATAGAGGCTGGCGGGATCCTTAGCTCGCGATTCCTGGGCGATGATCATGCACCCACATGGCAGTCCCGTAGTTGAGAAGCGGCCGCAAGCGCAGCTGAAATTCACAGATGCCTGGCCTCCATAGTCAGCTTCGTTAATGAAGTCTCGGGGGCCAATGATGACCGAGTAAATCTTCTCGCGAGTATTGTCGGCCAAGGGCCATTTAATAGCAAAACGACCTTCGTCTTCGCTGACCATACGCACAGTTGCACGCGACGCGGCTGCGCGCCGTGTCACCAGATCCTCGTAGGCTGCCGTTCTGCGAAGTTCCACGCGGAGGTGTCACGTGGCTAAGTCCAGTCACAAAAAAAAGTGTTTCTTCGATCATAATAAGCTCAGATAGATGTCCTGGCTGCGACTTTTTTTATTCAAATGTAACTTTGTTTGATTCAAATGCAATTTTGTTTGATACAAAACAAATTACTTTGATACAATAAGACTTAGTTTGATACAGTTACACTTCATAGCACTTACGTCAGACGCATCGAGCTTTTCTTCGCCTCAGCTGCGGCAGCGAGTGGTTGGTTGAAACGCTGGCTTGTTTCCTTGATGGCGACGAACAGCGACCTCGGCATGTTGGTCAGCCGGGCATTTATGTTCATGTTGTTGTGCGACTCGGCCATGTTTGTCGTCGTCTTGCCCATGAGGTTCTTCCCCGCGTTTAGAGCGCTGAAGGTGATATTGGCTCGGTGCTTCGAGGCGGTGTCGTTGGCGGTTTTCAGGCGGTGTGCGAGCTGTAGAAGCGGAGTGAGCAGCACTTTGGTTGACACTTACCCATTCCTTTGCCAGTCTTGACATCTGGGCACGAGCCCGATCCATCTCGTGGATTGTCGTTGCCGTCGCGCCCACTCGCGGTAGTTCTCGCCGTCACCCGGCTTGCCTGACTTGGAGCAGTTCTCTCCGCCGTGGTTTCCTGCACAAGAGCACTGTCAGATGGCGCCGCCTTTCGGTCTAGGGCATACTGCAGCCAAGAAGCTCTGCCGCCGGCATGACCTACGGCGCGCGCGAAGCTGAGGATGCTGAAGGTTGTATTCCATCGTACCTTTACATGCGCAGTGATGCCGCCCTTTGCAGCATCGGCGACGGAGATGTGGCGGCGGCTCTTGAGCTCGGGCATGACGCTTGCGCAGAACTTGTTGAACATAGTCGCCGTCGTGGCATTTTCAGTGTCGCTGAATAGTGCCATTCCAAGCGTGACGATACGATCATTGGCGTCGGCGGTGACCCGGGAAAAAAGCGTGTCGTCTAGCATGGTGTGCGCAGCGTCGACTTCCGTCCGCAGGCTCCAAAGGCCTGCTTTGGTGAATCGATCCGCGTGCGGCACAGTTATTAGCCAGCCTGACACAAACTTGACATCTTCGAACTCGGGGTCAATGAGCTGCTCCGGCGAAAGTCCGCTTGCTTTTCGTCGAAGTTCGAAGCCTGGTTTTCCGCCTTCGCGAAGTCCTTCTTGCACCGATTAATGAAGCGGGCCTTGAGTTCCTGCTGTGTCGAGAGGAGGATCTTGACGCGGAAACCTTGATTCTCGGCGAGATCCTTGAAGACGAAGATCCGATCCTGCGCAAACACCGCGTATACATGCATGAATGGTACAGCATGGCGATGTTTCAACATAGTATTCGATAGGTCGAAATTGACGTAGTTTGACGGCTGAAACCGGCTAAACATGGCTGAAAAGAATGAACACTGGATTGTTACGGCCTAGTACTCCCCATCCCCGACCCAGTTCTTGTACACTAATTCTTTGATGTTCTGAGCACGCTTCGGACATACTCCGCAGTACAAATATGGCTTGAGAATCGCGGCGAGCACCTTGTTCGTGACGTCGATCTCGGTCTTTTTCTCGTGGTTGCCGCCTTGCTGGCCGTCGATGGATGCTAGGACGGCGTCCTTGAGAATATTTTCAAGGTGCCTGGCCGAATAGTTGGACTTGGCCTGGGTGGCCATCGGCTTGAAATCCCCAGAAATGCAGGTGTGAGGTACGGCGGCCGTGCACGTGCCGGCAGGGCCGTCACACCCGCGTGGCACCTGGAAGACGCGCAAGAACTCGCAGTCTTTGGCCTTGCAGACAATGTCCATCCGCCGCTTTGTGGACCTGGAATTCTCGAGAGAAGGTGGCCGTCTTTCTCGGCTTCCTCCAGGACGTGTAACTGAAAGTCCCACTTTGATTTGAAGCCATTCCCCACGGTCACCACCTCGTGGTCGATCTCCCTCAGATGAGCCAATTTCCGCGGCTCGCGGCCTTCGTAAGTTTCGGTGCAGTCGCGAGACGTGCCTGTCCTCCTAACGGGCCTTTTCCTTCGGTCTTCATCCACAGCCTTCTCGAATGCCAATTGAATGTCATCTTCGTCGCTGTCCCCGAACTCCATCGTAGACCCGAGGGACTCCCGCCGTGCCTCCATGGCGCTCCCACACCTCCCTGACCTGTCAGCCTCGCGAACAGGCTACCGTTGTCGTGGACAATCCAGGGTTAATGCGCGGTGCCGCTCATCGTCGCGTCTGAAGACTATGCAAAGAACACGACATTCTCGTCGTATCCCGCGTGAATCGCGAGTCCATCGAATAAGCCCGCGCGCAGTACGGACATCTCCTGCGCGGGCGCCTCAAGAAAACGTCGGAGATCCCCTCGGAACCGAACGGAGAGCCACCACCCGAAGACCTATAACAAGTGCGCGTGGGCGGCCTAGCGATTTTAGTACATAACTTCTGTGACCGTGCCATGCAGCTTTCAGGGCGGCACGGTTTCACCATGCCGTGCGGATGTGACGGGTGGCATGGCACGGAAACTGGCGTGCGGGTTATTTTGGTCCCAACGCTCCAGCTTAGTTTGAACCACTTGGGCTTAGTTTGATATCATCATTTGAATCAAACAAAGCCATCGACTTTCCTCCAACTAAGTCATGATGAAGCTCTAATTACACCACAGAATAACTAACTAACTAACTAACTTCAGACCTCTCCCGAGCATGGGAGCCAGGCCGGACCGACAGGAGCCTGTCCGGAATCACGGGCCTGTAGACGAGGGGCGCCGAAAGGTGGGTCGGCGGAGAGTGATCATCAAGCTTGTCGCCATGCGACGAGGAGACCGCGATGTGACTGACAACCAACTCGTCGATAACCTTCCGTCTGCGCCCCCCGGCCATACCCCGTCCCACTACGAACGTTCCGGCTGCCAACCGGCCCGCCCGGGAGGCGAATAGGTGCCAACACCACAGAATAGTTGGATCTAACTAATCCATAACAAGTGCAGGCCAGTAAGTTCACCTAGTCCCAATCTCTAACCCCAGTAAGTTCACCTGGTCCCAATAAGTTCACCTGGTCAGTAAGTTCACCTAGTCCAAATCTCTATCCCCAGCAAGTTCGGCGTAAACCCACTCGTGCTCGCACCACTCCTTCGAGCTCGTCGCTCTCGCCTCCGCCAATCTAAGCTGCTTTGATCCGCACACGCTGCTTTGATCCGCACACGCCGCTAACCTTTGAGTTTACTCTAAAAATCCCCGTAAGTTCACCTGGTCCCAGTAAGTTCACCTGGTCACTATATTCACCTAGTCCCAATCTCAAACCCCAGTAAGTTCACCTGGTTCCAGTAAGTTCACCTACAGTGCGCGCGTAGATGCCGGGAGGGGGATTATCGGTATTGCGCAGCACGTGTGGAGTAGGGTGGAGTCGTCGACTCAGAAGAGGATATCCTCGGGGTTGCCGATCGACAGAGAGCCACGTAGAGCTGGACGTGGCAGAAGACGGGCTTCGCCCAGAGGACGCCGACCTCGCGGGGCGTCTGGCCCTGGCTCTTGTTGATCGTTTGGCGTACGCGGGCCTTAAGCGATACAGGTTGGAGGAGCCTCGGTGACAACGACACGATCGATCATGTATCTCGTACCGTTGCAGTGGCCGTGCGACGGGTCGAGGTTGCCAAGACATTAAGCTCGCGATCAAAGTCAGCATGCCGTTGGTTGTCATGGAGTTGAAAACTCTACTGTAAAGAGCGAGGCGTCGTCTTCCGACCCAGCCTAGTCAGCCGAAAAGAACTCCGACGCCTCGTCTCCGGGAAAAAAAGGCCGCGGTCATGCGCGCGTTGTCAGCATCGACAACATCGTTTCGACGGGGCGTGAGAATGGCGCGCTGAAAGAGCCGCCGCGGGTCGTGGAAATAGTCTGCGAGGTCGCCGTAGACGGCTTGGAGGATCGCTGTCTGGCTCTCACGCCTACCTGATCCTTACTCTCGCGCGCCACGTGATCCTTACCCTAAATCGAGGGACAAACAAACACCCACCCACATCCTTCATGCTCCCCACACACACCCCCCCCTCTTAGCAGTCGACATTTAAAGACAAACAAACAGACAAACAAACATCTGTCGATTAGTAGTTAGGAAGATTGCGATTTCCCCTTGTTTTTTTCTGGGCAGCAGCACCAGCAGCGTTGTGAGGGCAGCAGAAGAAGAATGGCGCCGCGCGGTCCGCGGTCGGCGCGGACTGCGACGAGCGCCCGCGGGCCGCAGTCCTCGCACCTCGTCGTCGACGGAAGCCACGTTCCCGGCGGCGCGACGCGCAGCGCCGCCTCGAGCAGCCTGGTGGGCGTGAGTACGCGCGATTTCGCGTCGACGAGTGTCGAAGTCTCGTCGCACGCTGTCCTGGAGCTCATGCGGACGCACCCGTGCTGGGTCGGCAGCCTGGAAGATCCCGAGCTCGACAGGGTCTTCGCAGCGGTCGCCGACCTCGTTCTCGCCGGCGCGGGCGTCGGTCTAATCGTGCTCAGCGCCGGGGCGTCGGCACCCGCCGTCGTCGTCGTCGCGGCGGCGGCGGGCGGCGGCGCGGCGGGGGGCGCGATCGACGGGGCCTTTTACGCCGCCTCGGTCCCCGTCTCGCAGTTCTCGCTTCGACGCTGGGCGAGCGCGGTCGCGCGCGGTGCCGCTCGAGGCGCCGTCGCCGGCGCCGCCGGCGGAGCTTTCGAAGCCCTCGAGTTCGGCGAGAAGGCGGCTACGCTCATTTCCAAGGTTCTTCACGGCGCGGTCGAGGGCGCCGCCACGACGACGGCGGCGTCGCTCGCGACCGCCGCGACCGGCGCCGTATGCGGCAGCGCGTCTACGGGCGCGTCTAGGCGCGCGATCGTCCCCGATGCTGCCAAAGGGGGCCTGGAGGGGGCCGGCGAAAAAGGTATGCAGGAGGGGGTCGAGTTCGGCAAGTTTTTGTTCGTCGACTCAACGCCCCCCGACGTCGCCTACGACATCGCTGACAAGGACAAGGTTGTCGACATCTTCTTCAAGGTCGCCGGGGCGTTTTCGTAGTAGATGACAAAGGCCTAGAGTTAATACAAGTGCAGAGTTCACCTAGTCCCAATCTCTAACCCCAGTAAGCTCACCTAAACCCAGTAAGTTTCATATAAGTTCACCTGGTCAGTAAGTTCACCTAGCTCTAACCAACTCCTTCGCTCTCGCCTCCGCCAATCTAAGCTGCTTTGGCCCGCACGCGCCGCCAACCTTTGAGTTTACTCTAAAAACCCTTTACTGTGAAAACCCCAGTATGTTCACCTGGTCCCAGTTTCACCTGGTCACTCAGTCCACCTAGTCCCAATCTCAAACCCCAGTAAGTTCACCTGGTCCCAGTAAGTTCACTTACAGTGCGCGTGTAGACGCCGGGAGGGGGCTTATCGGTATTGCGCAGCACGTGTGGGGTAGGGTGGAGTCGTCGACTTAGAAGAGGATATCCTCGGGGTTGCCGATCGACAGAGAGCCACGTAGAGCTGGACGTGGCAGAAGACGGGCTTCGCCAAGAGGACGCCGACCTCGCGGGGCGTCTGGCCCTGGCTCTTGGTGATCGTTTGGCGTCGGTGGGGCTTGAGGGATACAGGTTGGAGGAGCCTCGGTGACACGACACGATCGATCATGTATCTGGTACCGTTGCAGTGGCCGTGCGACGGGTCGAGGTTGCGAAGACTTTAAGCTCGCGATCAAAGTCAGCATGCCGTTGGTTGTCAGGGAGTTGAAAACTCGACTGTAAAGAGCGAGGCGTCGTCTTCCGACCCAACCTAGTCGGCCGAAAAGAACTCCGACGCCTCGTCTCCGGGAAAAAAAGGCCGCGGTCATGCGCGCGTTGTCAGCATCGACAACATCGTTTCGACGGGGCGTGAGAATGGCGCGCTGAAAGAGCCGCCGCGGGTCGTGGAAATAGTCTGCGAGGTCGCCGTAGACGGCTTGGAGGATCACTGTCTGGCTCTCGCGCCTACCTGATCCTTACTCTCGCGCCTACCTGATCCTTACCCTAAATCGAGGGACAAACAGACAAACAGACAAACAGACAGACAGACAAACATCTGTCGATTAGTAGTTAGGACAAGTGCAGGCCAGTAAGTTCACCTAGTCCCAATCTCTAACCCCAGTAAGTTCACCTGGTCCCAGTAAGTTCACCTTGTCCAAATCTCTAACCCCAGTAAGTTCGGCGCAAACCCACTCGTGCTCACATGCACTCACCCCACTCTCCTTCGAGCTCGTCGCTCTCACCTCCGCCAATCTACGCTGCTTTGATCCGTACACGCCGCTAGCCTTTGCGTTCACTCTAAAAACCCCAGTAAGTTCACTTGGTCCCAGTAAGTTCACCTGGTCACTAAGTTCACCTAGTCCCAATCTCAAACCCCAGTAAGTTCACCTGGACCCAGTAAGTAGGGGTAGGGTGGAGTCGTCGACTCAGAAGACGATATCCTCGGGGTTGCCGATCGACAGAGAGCCACGTAGAGCTGGACGTGGCAGAAGACGGGCTTGGGCAAGAGGACGCCGACCTCGCGGGGCGTCTGGCCCTGGCTCTTGTTGATCGTTTGGCGTCGGCGGGCCTTACGGGATACAGGTTGGAGGAGCCTCGGTGACAACGACACGATCGATCATGTATCTGGTACCGTTGCAGTGGCCGTGCGACGGGTCGAGGTTGCGAAGACTTTAAGCTCGCGATCAAAGTCAGCATGCCGTTGGTTGTCAGGGAGTTAAAAACTCTACTGTAAAGAGCGAGGCGTCGTCTTCCGACCCAGCCTAGTCAGCCGAAAAGAACTCCGACGCCTCGTCTCCGGGAAAAAAAGGCCGCGGTCATGCGCGCGTTGTCAGCATCGACAACATCGTTTCGACGGGGCGTGAGAATGGCGCGCTGAAAGAGCCGCCGCGGGTCGTGGAAATAGTCTGCGAGGTCGCCGTAGACGGCTTGGAGGATCACTGTCTGGCTCTCGCGCCGACCTGATCCTTACTCTCGCTCCTACCTGATCCTTACCCTAAATCGAGGGACAAACAGACAAACAGACAGACAAACATCTGTCGATTAGTAGTTAGGAAGATTATTATTAGAGTACGTTTTTCACACACTACCACATCTGATTCGTGAGCCAAGTCGACCAATCAAATTGTTCGACGCGCTGGGCTTAGTCTCTGGACGATGTCTGCGCGTTACAGACCCCGCATGCGACGGCCGGGCCATGGCGATGGCCAGGATCGCCGGCCCGGCCGACGCGGAGCAGCCGCCTCCGGTGGCGTGCCACGACGTGGAGGATGAGATCGAGGGTAGTAGTACTGAAGAAAACGGTGAGGAGGATGACGGCAAGATTCTTCGTGCCTAGGAAGGAAGGAACCAGTGCGGCGACGACGCGCCAAGAAAGGAGGAGGAAAGAAGGTTTAAGCCATTCCGCAGCCCGAGGAGCAGCAGTAAGCTGGACAATCGGAGGAGGCAGTGCCGGACTTCAAGGTGGAACGCGCGTCTTCGTGAAGTGGGTCCAGTACGCGCGCGTAGCTCGCGGAATCTCCTGACGACCGCTTGGATTTCTCCTGCACCACTCAAGCTCGTGGACCTGAACGCGCGAATCGAAGGCAACCAGGAGTACGGCTGCCCGTGTGTGGCTGAGAGTCCCGTGACCTGTCGGGGACCGTAGCGAGTGGCTGAAACGCCTTCAAGTTGGTCGCTCAAGTCGTACGGGAATGCTCCGGTAGTGTCAGCTTTGCTGCGAAATAGGGTACCGGCACAAGATTCGGGTCAAACCAGCGAGCGTCGTAGTTTGACAATTCGGTCGCGAGGATGATTCCAGATTTGGTCTCGCTTTGACAATGTGCGACGACTATCGATGCGGTATCACAGTGTTTGAAGTTTGGGGAGGAAAAATTGCACTATTCAGCTTGTTCCCAGAGTTATTAATGGCGCTTGAGATGTCGCCCAGGGGTGCTGTGGGTGATCGGATTGCGGGCCCAGTCGATGCCCCCGCCAACCTTGAAGTGGGTGGTCCTTTTCTTTGTGTTGGTGGTGGCCTCGTGCGTCGCGGGAACTGCGAGATTGTGCTTGGCCCTGAGCTTTTCGTGTATCATCCAAATGATGGGAACCTTTGTTTCGTAACGCTTTTCTATGGCGACGAGCATGAGGCCGACCTTGGCGTCGTCGGCGGCGTTACGGTAGGTTTGAGGTTGAAGTCGCTGCAGCGACTTCTTTGAGGTCCGTGGCGTTCTTGTGTCCTCATTGAAGCCTGGGACGAACTCGAGGCCCTCCTCCGAGTTCGCTGGCACGCCAATCTGCTGCTGGTCGGCCGAGCTCAGCCGCGCGCCGGTCTCGTTTTTTGTAAACTCCCAACGCCGAGAATTATCACCATTTCTGAGAGGGTGATAATGATTCGGCGTTGACTCCTCCGGCCTGGTGTAGTGCGTGGTTGATGACGGCGCCGACGTCAATGGGAGAAGAAGGCGACGCGCTGAGAGCGCGAACGCGTCGCTTCCAAGACGCGGCGTTTGTTGGTCGAGATTTGTTCCAGATACTCGCGGGCTCGGCGTTCAAGTCGAGCAGCAGCGCCGTCGGACCTCCCTCCCTCGTCGTCGCCCAAGGTGGTCACTGAAAAGAGAGTCGTCGTGATGACTTATCTTATCAAAGTCCCCAATGGTCAGGCCCTCGCCGTGTCGGGGGGTGTTTGTTCGGGCGGAGAGTGCGGAGTCGTCGTTGTCTACGCTCTGTGTAATTTGGAGAAGCCTGCTGCTTGAAATTTTCGGTCTGACTAGCTTCCTCTTAATGGTATGGACGTAGTCTCCCAAACAGGAACCAACATAGCACCTTCGAACTCAGGCATTCATTCTCCTGTTGGTCATCATCATCTACGTTTACTGAGAACGCACTATAAGCTATTTCTGAAACTATTTTGTTGTTGAGCACAACTTCAATGCCGACACCTTCGTTTTGGCCTCGCATAGGCCACCAAACAAGACACGCTGGCTCTCCACCTTGATTTCAAATAAATCTTGAACACCTACCCCTTAATTAAACGATTGTTCGCGCACATGTAAGGAACACTCGCATTATTAAAGCCACCTCATTCCAGTGCGTCCTTACTCTGCTCATGGATCTGCGGCTTGAAAACATTGCGGTTTATCATGCTCGTCCCTTCTCAGTACCGGATGATATTAACCTTTCCGTATATGCTCCCGAAGACGACTAAGGGAAAACTTCAGATGTTTGAAAACCTGCCTGAAAAGCAAACTTATTCTCATGCCGTGGCGACAGAAAGAAGCGTCGTCGTTAAACTACCCTGGGACACTCGAGAGCAAACACGACGATGATGATTATGAAAATAATCCAATGTTCTATAACCGCTCTTCACGAAAAAGTCGTTAATCTAACCGTTGTAATGCAAGAGACACAGAAGCAAGTGCAAGCACAACAGATTAAATCGAATTCCCTTTCTGCCCGGAAAAATACTCGTGTACATACGGAGATCGTTCATCTGACTCAGAACATATTCAAACTCCCCTGCTTTCATTTTACAAAACCAGCGAGTTGTCATCTCGCATCTGTCTTCATTTGGAGCCTGTTCACCGTCAGACCCACAAGATACAAGATGAGCGGTTGCGGTTGCTTCGACAGAAAATTTACGACTCTTTACACAGCCCTGCCTCATAAATGAAAAGGTTAATAACGATCCCTTCATGGATCCACAATATTCTTAAACCGTCTCAAGGAACTAGACCTAGGTGTCTTGGCTCCCAAACTCTAGGACGACGACGACAAGTTTTTTACCCGCTCTGACTGACTCATCGCCTAATTTCTACGTCCATTAGCAATTTATTGATGATCTTAAAACGACGAACGCTGGACGCCGTTGATGATGTCACTGACTCAGCTGACTCTCCTGGGCCTGGTACGCAGCCGGATCACACGGACGCGCATGTGACCTCAGTACGTTCGCCTGTTCCTGCCTTGCCTACTCCTGAGATCGTCAAGACCTTCAAGATCAAGCCTTTTTTGAAAAGATGGCCCAAAATTGCTATGATGACTCTTGCTCAAGACGAACTGCAAGACGTAGACGCAGACGACAACATGGGTGTTGTGTGCAGATCTGATTTGCAACAGCGTCTTCGCATGGGCTTTTCCGTGTGTTTTTCTTTGACACTCTAGACACCACAAACCGAGGGATTTATTATCCAATTTTCTCCGTCCGTTGAGAAGGACATCTCTCCATTCGTCCCCTCTTAAAAAAAAAAAAAAATGTCGATGTTTCTAGTGCATTAAGCTCAGTCAATGATGTAGCGCGCCCCGTCGGTACGTATTTTTATCCGTAAGCTCAGGTGTAAATCTATGTATGTCTGTCGCGCGCTGTGGCGACGGGGACCTAACCTTCCTTGCGTTCTCCGAACTTAACCCGCGAGACTCACACGGTGAGGCGGGATGGTTCTTCTTACCCCTTACCACTGCACTTCTTTGACATCCTCCTGGACTAGTACCACAAAGACGAGCAAAGTTAGCACTAAGTAGTATTTGCAGTGTTGAAGCAATATGGGCGCGTAAGACACGGTGATATCACGGGGAAATCCATACGTATTGGACGATCCACAGTGCCGATTGCTTTGGGATTATTCCCGTGTGCGATTGGTGGTGGTTTATGCTTAACACCAATAGATAGACCATAGTAGTTAGCATTGTTTTGGGCGACGCGGTAGCGTGAAAGTCAATACTAGCTAAAATCGGGCGAGAAACCCTCGAGCAACTAAACGGGCTTAGAATGACGATCGGGCTTTTTTTTCAATCAGCGAAACGTTTGATTTTGAGCACTAGCTTTGTAGAGATTGATGCCCAATCTGGCGGGAGCACCTCTAAAATTTCTGTGAGAACAGAGGATTTCCTTGCAAATAGACTCTCGATATGCTCGACTTCATGTTCGGGAGCTAGAGATCTTTGAGTTTGACAATATTCTCGGGCTTGTACTCCACATTATCTGACGTGATGAGCTGCAATACGACATGGTTAATGTCGTTGTCGAGATCCCAATTCACAATTTCCTGCATGATGGATCGCTTTGACTCAGAAATTTTAGGTATCAAATTAAACATGTTTAGAAACGAGATGGTAGTGCTCGTGAGCAGTGATATCCGAAATGAGTGATGAACTCATGCAGCAGAACTCTAGGTTCCATTGACGACGAGCGTGATACTCTGAAACTCAGTGATCATCATGACACACATAGCCGTCGAACATGTCATCATCATCATCATCATCGAGCATATTGACATGGACCGGTATGGGTGGCGAGGGTACTCGATCATGCTATGTTGCCGCTAGCTAGATTTTTCTGGAGGTCGTAAGCTGTGCCTCCTGTTGAGTCGTAGATAGAATTTGCAAGCATACATCTCTTGGGTATACCTTTACTCGGGTATTAGCAGCTTCTGCGAATGTTTAAATCGGCTGCGATACTTTACCTTGGGCGTGGCCTTGGTGAAGAGCACCTACATGACCATGAGTGAACTAGGCACGAGGTGAAAATATGGACGGCTGATCTGTATTGTACTTCCAAGCGGGTCCACATTCTGACGCTAAGATTTGTCGGGCGGCTAAAAAGTAGGTTGTCGTTGGAACGGGGGACAGCGCCGGTCTCTAGGGCTACGAAATCCACGACCCTCTTTTAACGCCGGTCTCTAGGGCTACGAAATCCACGACCCTCTTTTAAGTCCGCCTCGAACTAACTTATCGCTCTGAATGCGGTGTGGACTATGACAGGGGTGAAGCCGGAGTCGTCGAAAAAAACCTGTAGCTGGTCATTTCGCTGAGGTATATCCATCGGGAAGTCGTGGCCGGTTTAGAAATGAGAAATCCGGAGGGGATTGATTCTCTTATCCTGTTGTACAGCAGTAGGCTGCTGCGTAGTATATATAGTCAGCAGGAGACTGACGACTTATCATCATACAAGTAAGAAGATGACTGTTTGTCAGGAGTTATTGGAGCTTCTGCATCGTTAGGGAACGACTGTCGTTGGTAACACACTAAGTAAAAAGCTAACTGGGACTCGAGAGTCTCGATGTACTCGTTTTGGCGGTATATCAACTCGTACGTGTCTTCGGTCGGGGATATATATTCGTCTTGGTCGTCAAACAGTAGACCAGCGAGGCCTTCAGGTCCGGCAGTTTCATCTTGTTCTTCCTCCTCTTCTTCATCACCCGGAGCGCCTTCGGTGTTGAAAATTTGCCGCAGGAAATCGACGGCTTGGGCTTCGACATCCACGCAAGCAAAGTTTCGTCTGCAATCGTGGCGATCCTAGACATTGATTCTCGAGAGACGGGCCGCCGGGTCCGTCGTCTTCTTGTTGCGTTAAGAGAGAGGTGCTTGACGGTGGCGATTTTACGAGAGAGAGAGAGTGAGCGTCTTGGAGGAGGAGGGCCTTGAAAATGACCTGGTGGAATAGCTTGGTTGGACTTTCGTCGCGGGAAGCTCGAGACTTGGCGGCGGAGGTGAGAGGGTGTTTGGTATTCTTTTTGTCTGGCGTAACTTGGGGCGCTTTTGAAGGAGGCTTAGAAGAAGAGTCCGGATGGTCGTCGTAGTAGGACTGGGACTGCGGAGGAGGTGGCTTGGTGTGTTTCTTGGTGGTGTGGCCATTGCCCTTGTCGCCATAGCCTTGGGCTCGTCGTTGTTTGAACGCATCGAGATGGCCGACGATGTCGGGATCGAGCTGGGCGATAAGAATGTCAGGTGTGGAAGTGACGGCGTCGTCCGGGGTATCCGACTAAGCGTCTCGATCTTCGGTGAGGTGGAGGTGCTGGCGGTCGCGAGTGGCGTGTCGAGGAGCAAGCGAGTTTCTTGGGTGGTGGCGGTCGTAGAGCTCGAGCCTCGTGAATTTGGCGTCGTTGCCGTGGGTCTTGCGAAGATCTGGGTCTTTCTCGTACTCTTCAACGCGCTTTGAGCGTGCAGTGCACCCGAGAAGGAATTTTGCTGCCGCGAACGAGGGAGTCGTAGCCATTTAGGATGTACTGACGCGGCGCGGCCTCGCATACGATGTTTTTTGTTGCTAAAGAGTGACAAGATGTACAAAGGAACAAGCAATACGGGTCCGACCTGTACGACGTTGTCGAGCGCCTTCATGGTCGTGTTCGATGAGGTGCGGAAGGTGGCCGTAGGAGTGGTCCTTGGCATTTGAGTCTTGAGGTGGGCGAGCAGTGGCGGCTGCCACCGCCGGTGCGCGTACCCCTGGTGGCAGTGGTTTGGAGCCGTTGAATCGTTGCTTCTCCTGTCTGCATGCGCGCTCGAGTGTCGGTGAGCTCTTGCCATACAGCTGCGGCTTCCTGCTGCGCATGTGTCTCAGGTCCTTGAGGTGGCTGAAACATCATCTTCTTCTTTGGAGTCTTCGACTTAGTGATTGCGATTCGCTCGCGCGCGTGTGGCGTCAACAAAATTCTCGAAGATCGGTGGCGAAGAGAAAGTTGCCTTTCATGATGGCCTTGTCTCTTCAGGATGTCGGCACGAAGAGTTGATGATATCCGAGGCGAAAAGTTGATTCCGAGTGCCGGCGGGGTCCTAACGCGAAGGACCAGCAACACCGCGAGTCCCGTCGGCGTCATCTACCTCGTTCTCCTCTCCGTCAGTACCGGGACAGCGTTGGTGGTGAAGAGTTGCTGCAAAAGCTCGTCCGCTTGGGCTTCGCCATCGGCCAAGAGCGTTTCGACGGCATCGCGGCGATCGTAGACATTCTCTTCGAGAGGCGGGTTGCTCCCTCGACACCCTCGCAGATCAAACGTGGTGTGATCTGGACAAGACAACATCAAGAGTCGGCGTCGTGTAAGGCAGCAAAATAAAGAGGATTTTGCAGGGTCGTGCATTTACTCAAAACATTGAGTTAAGTAACAACATTTTTTGCCTGACGTACATTTTGAGTATAGTGATTCGCAAAGTAAAGATCGGGCATTCCCCCCGGGGTGCCGCGAAAAGTAAGGGTAAAGGCTGCTCGGGCAGAAAATTTAGTTTTGCCGCATCACTTCAATTCCAGCGCCAACCTTTTCACAACAATTTGATGAGCGAATGGGATTAGTTTTGATGGTTAATCCTCGTCTTCTTTGTTTTCATCGAGGGGAATGATTTTTTTTCGGACTTGAAACTTGAACTTCTTGAGGATGTGGCTTGTTTCGAGCCCGCTTAATAAATTCCTTGTTCATGCGCAGGGTCACCAGCATGTCCAGCTCCTCGTCGCTCATGAGGGTGTTGCCCTCGGTCATGAC
This sequence comes from Chrysophaeum taylorii, assembly GCA_029834535.1. NCBI lineage: Eukaryota > Pelagophyceae > Pelagomonadales > Pelagomonadaceae > Chrysophaeum > Chrysophaeum taylorii. The sequence continues at coordinate 33,147 of JAQMWT010000088.1, forward strand.
GATCGATGTTGACAGCTGAGACGATGCAGAAGCTCTCAGCAGGCAGCGCGCCGATATTGCGTATCGAACCTCGTGCCATGTCCGGAAGGTGGTTGCCTTCGTTTCGCGTGTAGAGCTTGCCGACGTTGAGCATCATCAGGTCCAAGAGCTTGGGGATCCTGGAGGTTTTGGAGAACTTCTCCGAGAGGTCGTCAGGAAATAATAAATACCTCGAGCGAATCGATGCTGCGAGCGTACTGGACCCACTTCAGGAAGACGCGTTTGAACTCTGCTTTGGAGTCCGGCATCGCCTCCTCCGATTCCATAGCTTGATGCTGCTGCTGCTGCTGCTGCTGCTCCACGGGCTGAGGAATGGCTTCAGCCCAGCAGTCGGGCTCGACGTCGTCATCATCATCTGAGTCGGACGCCGGTGCCGTCGCGGATGCAGCCCGTTCCGGCGCCTCCAACGATGCCGCCACCATCGCTGCCACGGCTGCAGAGTCAGCTACGTTGGCTACCTTTGCCCGGTGGTATCAAAATGCGGTCGAAGCATATTCCACGTATATCTTCTCGAGGATGGCCTTGGCCTTGTCCGACTCGTCTTGATTGTCCAGAGGTTTACAAACCAGCCGCTGGTCCAAGAGCATGGCGGCCTATACTCTTCACTCACTCAGGACGTGACAAAAGAAGAAACCCGGCGGCCAGGCGCTTAGTCTTGTCCGCGATGGTACCGCCATCATGAAGGCCCTGGCCGAACTGGTTGTCGTGGGCCTTGTCAAAGCAGATGTTGATGACGTGAGTCAGGAGCTCGACAAAGTTCGTGAATTCGCCCCGAACGTGGTAGGTGAGTGCCCTGCGCGTCAAGTAATTGCACTAGCCGCGCCCCGCACCAGCATCGTAGTGCCCGACGAGGACGTCCCGGAGGAACTCGTCCTCAAAGTTTGACCTCGAGACATGGCATTTGCCGTAGATGTAGAAGTGTGCCGTCTTGCGAGCGCCATCATGTCGTTCTTCCCTTTCAGCACAAACGAGTCGAGCGTCCCCGGACGTACCCTCGCCGCGATCACTCTGCTAGCCGCGCTCGCGTCACCGGCTGCGATGTTCAACGCCTCGTGGATCCCCGTCTGCCTCTCATGGACCTGCTTGCACTTTTTCCGGCCGATGTCCGACTGCGGGTGCTTCTTGGCGATGTGCTCGATAGCCTCGGTCGTGTTCCAGCACCTTTTCTTTTTGTTGTACTGCAGCCTCAGCAATGCGTAACACATGCCGGTGTCGTCCTCGTACAAGCACGCGCGCGTCTTCTTGGAATTGTTGGCGTGCGGCTTCAGGCACTCGGGGTGGTCGCCCTTGAGGCGCTTTTCCACGCCCCAGACGCCGCTCTTCTGGCCCCGCTTATCGTTGCCCTCCTTTCTTGGCGTGTTGTCGCCGTACTGGTCCCTAGCACGAAAGCGTTACCGTCCTCCTCTTCACCGTCGTCATCAGCACCACCCTCGCTCTCATCCTCCACGTTGTGGCACGCCACCGGAGGCGACTGCTCCGCGTCGGCAGGGCTGGCCGTCGCATCCGGGGTCCGTAACGCAGACATCGTCTACAGGCTTAGCCCAGGCATCGATTGGTCGACTTGGGTGAAGCACCCGACGGTTTTCGTAATGTAAAAATAGTACTTTACCATCGCTTTGGCGCAACAGTAAAGTCATAATAAAATAAAGTAAAATAGTAAATACAAAAGTAAAGAAAATTGGATATTTATTTTTACTAACGTTTGAGTAAATGCAAAACTCTGAGATTTAGTTATGAGGTGAAAGTAGGTAGTCAGATGCTTCAAAAATATAAAGTGGTGAAAGTTAAAGGAGCACCATAGGCTGTGCGATAACAACTTTGATTATCTGGCATATCGATTGTAGCTACCATTAAGGGTGTAATGAAGAGGAAGTAACAAGATCGGGCGAAAGCCTAGAAAATACCCCAAAGATTACTTGCATAGAAGCACAAACGCGCGCTTTCTTGCACATCGACAGTGGACCCGAGATGAGATAGCGGTAGGCCCTATAGCAGGGTAGCCAAAAGATTCGGTTGCGGATCTCTTTTCCTAAAAAATAATATGCGTGCAAGATCGCGCGAAACTTAAACCCTTGCCCCAAAGATCGCGTGTCGAGAAGCGTTCAAAACACAAACGAAAGGATGTTCTCCAAGGTCGTCGTCGCGCTCTGTCTCACCTCGGCTGCTGCCTTCGCGCCCGTGGCCTCCCACGCAGCCCCCAAGACCGTCGTCAAGGCCTTCGAGACCGAGCTTGGCGTCCAGCCTCCGCTTGGCTTCTTTGACCCTCTCGGCCTCCTCGCGGATGCCGACCAGGAGAAATTCGAGCGCCTCCGCTACGTCGAGATCAAGCACGGCCGCATCTCGATGCTTGCCGTCCTCGGCCAGATCGTGACCAAGGCGGGGATCTTCCTCCCAGGTACCATCGACTACTCGGGCACCAAGTTCTCCGACGTCCCGACGGGCTTTGGTGCCTTCTCCGCGATCCAACCGGCAGGCATCGCCCAGATCGTCGCCTTCGTCGGGTTCCTCGAGCTCTTCGTGATGAAGGACTCGGCCAACGGCGCCGCTCCCGGCGAGTTCCCGGGCGACTTCCGCAACGGCGCGCTGGACTTTGGGTGGGACTCGTTCTCGGCCGAGGAGAAGCTGAGCAAACGTGCGATCGAGCTCAACAACGGCCGCGCTGCCATGATGGGCATCCTCGCGCTCATGGTCCACGAGGAGCTCGGTGTTTCCCTCTGGCCGGGCGGCATCTAAGTGCAATCCCAGCAGCATCGCTGCTGCCGCGACGGCCGCGCCTTTTTGCTTGCGCGTAGACCCAAGAGTACAATGTGAACCGAGGTAGATAATAATGATGTGGCTCATATAACTGGCCGCCCACGGGTAGTTTGAGTAAGTCGGATTTCCTCTGTCGAACAGGGATGTTATTCGTGAGGATGAGCACGACGTACGCGGCACTACAAGCTCAAGACGCGAGGAGCTTCGACGCACGAGAGAGCGAGAAAATGGCATTCCGGCATGCTGCGCGGGGGGTCAAAGACAAGCGTGATCGGCAGCCGCTTTGATTCTACTGCATGAAACTACGGTGTGGAACGCCGTGCGGCAATCAGCTTTGCGCTTTCTTGCTTCTTCTTAGCCGTCCTCCTTGACGCGTTCTTGCACATCGACAGTGGACCCTAGACGAGATAGCAATAGGCCCTATAGCAGGGTAGCCAAAAGATTCGGTTGAGGATCTCTTTTGCTAAAAAGTAATACACGTGCAAGATCGCGCGAAACTTAAACCCTTGCCCCAAAGATCGCGCGTGGAGAAGCGTTCAAAACACAAACGAAAGGATGTTCTCCAAGGTCGTCGTCGCGCTCTGTCTCACCTCGGCTGCTGCCTTCGCGCCCGTGGCCTCCCACGCAGCCCCCAAGACCGTCGTCAAGGCCTTCGAGACCGAGCTCGGCGTCCAGCCTCCGCTTGGCTTCTTTGACCCTCTCGGCCTCCTCGCGGATGCCGACCAGGAGAAATTCGAGCGCCTCCGCTACGTCGAGATCAAGCACGGCCGCATCTCGATGCTTGCCGTCCTCGGCCAGATCGTGACCAAGGCGGGGATCTTCCTCCCAGGCACCATCGACTACTCGGGCACCAAGTTCTCCGACGTCCCGACGGGCTTCGGTGCCTTCTCCGCGATCCAACCGGCAGGCATCGCCCAGATCGTCGCCTTCGTCGGGTTCCTCGAGCTCTTCGTGATGAAGGACTCGGCCAACGGCGCCGCTCCCGGCGAGTTCCCTGGCGACTTCCGCAACGGCGCGCTGGACTTTGGGTGGGACTCGTTCTCGGCCGAGGAGAAGCTGAGCAAACGTGCGATCGAGCTCAACAACGGCCGCGCTGCCATGATGGGCATCCTCGCGCTCATGGTCCACGAGGAGCTCGGTGTTTCCCTCTGGCCGGGCGGCATCTAAGTGCAATCCCAGCAGCATCGCTGCTGCCGCGACGGCCGCGCCTTTTTGCTTGCGCGTAGACCCAAGAGTACTACACATGAACCGAGGTAGATAATAATGATGTGGCTCATATAACTGGCCGCCCTTCGCCACGGGTAGTTTGAGTAAGTCGGATTTCCTCTGTCGAACAGGGATGTTATTCGTGAGGATGAGCACGACGTACGCGGTACTACAAGCTCAAGACGCGAGGAGCTTCGACGCACGAGAGAGCGAGAAAATGGCATTCCGGCATGCTGCGCGGGGGGTCAAAGACAAGCGTGATCGGCAGCCGCTTTGATTCTACTGCATGAAACTACGGTGTGGAACGCCGTGCGGCAATCAGCTTTGCGCTTTCTTGCTTCTTCTTAGCCGTCCTCCTTGACGCGTTCTTGCACATCGACAGTGGACCCTAGACGAGATAGCAATAGGCCCTATAGCAGGGTAGCCAAAAGATTCGGTTGAGGATCTCTTTTGCTAAAAAGTAATACACGTGCAAGATCGCGCGAAACTTAAACCCTTGCCCCAAAGATCGCGCGTGGAGAAGCGTTCAAAACACAAACGAAAGGATGTTCTCCAAGGTCGTCGTCGCGCTCTGTCTCACCTCGGCTGCTGCCTTCGCGCCCGTGGCCTCCCACGCAGCCCCCAAGACCGTCGTCAAGGCCTTCGAGACCGAGCTCGGCGTCCAGCCTCCGCTTGGCTTCTTTGACCCTCTCGGCCTCCTCGCGGATGCCGACCAGGAGAAATTCGAGCGCCTCCGCTACGTCGAGATCAAGCACGGCCGCATCTCGATGCTTGCCGTCCTCGGCCAGATCGTGACCAAGGCGGGGATCTTCCTCCCAGGCACCATCGACTACTCGGGCACCAAGTTCTCCGACGTCCCGACGGGCTTCGGTGCCTTCTCCGCGATCCAACCGGCAGGCATCGCCCAGATCGTCGCCTTCGTCGGGTTCCTCGAGCTCTTCGTGATGAAGGACTCGGCCAACGGCGCCGCTCCCGGCGAGTTCCCTGGCGACTTCCGCAACGGCGCGCTGGACTTTGGGTGGGACTCGTTCTCGGCCGAGGAGAAGCTGAGCAAACGTGCGATCGAGCTCAACAACGGCCGCGCTGCCATGATGGGCATCCTCGCGCTCATGGTCCACGAGGAGCTCGGTGTTTCCCTCTGGCCGGGCGGCATCTAAGTGCAATCCCAGCAGCATCGCTGCTGCCGCGACGGCCGCGCCTTTTTTGCTTGCGCGTAGACCCAAGAGTACTACACATGAACCGAGGTAGATAATAATGATGTGGCTCATATAACTGGCCGCCCTTCGCCACGGGTAGTTTGAGTAAGTCGGATTTCCTCTGTCGAACAGGGATGTTATTCGTGAGGATGAGCACGACGTACGCGGTACTACAAGCTCAAGACGCGAGGAGCTTCGACGCACGAGAGAGCGAGAAAATGGCATTCCGGCATGCTGCGCGGGGGGTCAAAGACAAGCGTGATCGGCAGCCGCTTTGATTCTACTGCATGAAACTACGGTGTGGAACGCCGTGCGGCAATCAGCTTTGCGCTTTCTTGCTTCTTCTTAGCCGTCCTCCTTGACGCGTTCTTGCACATCGACAGTGGACCCTAGACGAGATAGCAATAGGCCCTATAGCAGGGTAGCCAAAAGATTCGGTTGAGGATCTCTTTTGCTAAAAAGTAATACACGTGCAAGATCGCGCGAAACTTAAACCCTTGCCCCAAAGATCGCGCGTGGAGAAGCGTTCAAAACACAAACGAAAGGATGTTCTCCAAGGTCGTCGTCGCGCTCTGTCTCACCTCGGCTGCTGCCTTCGCGCCCGTGGCCTCCCACGCAGCCCCCAAGACCGTCGTCAAGGCCTTCGAGACCGAGCTCGGCGTCCAGCCTCCGCTTGGCTTCTTTGACCCTCTCGGCCTCCTCGCGGATGCCGACCAGGAGAAATTCGAGCGCCTCCGCTACGTCGAGATCAAGCACGGCCGCATCTCGATGCTTGCCGTCCTCGGCCAGATCGTGACCAAGGCGGGGATCTTCCTCCCAGGCACCATCGACTACTCGGGCACCAAGTTCTCCGACGTCCCGACGGGCTTCGGTGCCTTCTCCGCGATCCAACCGGCAGGCATCGCCCAGATCGTCGCCTTCGTCGGGTTCCTCGAGCTCTTCGTGATGAAGGACTCGGCCAACGGCGCCGCTCCCGGCGAGTTCCCTGGCGACTTCCGCAACGGCGCGCTGGACTTTGGGTGGGACTCGTTCTCGGCCGAGGAGAAGCTGAGCAAACGTGCGATCGAGCTCAACAACGGCCGCGCTGCCATGATGGGCATCCTCGCGCTCATGGTCCACGAGGAGCTCGGTGTTTCCCTCTGGCCGGGCGGCATCTAAGTGCAATCCCAGCAGCATCGCTGCTACCGCGACGGCCGCGCCTTTTTGCTTGCGCGTAGACCCAAGAGTACAATGTGAACCGAGGTAGATAATAATGATGTGGCTCATATAACTGGCCGCCCTTCGCCACGGGTAGTTTGAGTAAGTCGGATTTCCTCTGTCGAACAAGGATGTTATTCGTGAGGATGAGCACGACGTACGCGGTACTACAAGCTCAAGATGCGAGGAGCTTCGACGCACGAGAGAGCGAGAAAATGGCATTCCGGCATGCTGCGCGGGGGGTCAAAGACAAGCGTGATCGGCAGCCGCTTTGGTTCTACTGCATGAAACTACGGTGTGGAACGCAGTGCGGCAATCAGCTTTGCGCTTTCTTGCTTCTTCTTACCCTTACCCTGATCGCCGACCGCATGGTTGGGATGGAGGACGGTGCCTCATGAATCCTGAGCCTTGCGAGGGCATCCGCCCTCCCGGCGTAGGTTGGCACCTATTCGCCTCTCGTTCGGGCCGGTTGACAGCCGGAACGTTCGCAGTGGGACGGGGTATGGCCGGGGGGCGCAGACGGAAGGTTATCGACGAGTTGGTTGTCAGTCACATCGCGGTCTCCTCGTCGCATGGCGACGAGCTTGATGATCACTCTCCGCCGACCCACCTTTCGGCGCTCCTCGTCTACAGGCCCGTGATTCCGGACTGGCTCCTGTCGGTCCGGCCTGGCTCCCATGCTCGGGAGAGGTCTGAAGTTATTTAGTTAGTTAGTTAGCCGTCCTCCTTAACGCGTTCTTGGACATCGACAGTGGACCCTAGACGAGATAGCAATAGGCCCTATAGCACGGTAGCCAAAAGATTCGGTTGAGGATCTCTTTTAACTAACTCGGTTGAGGATCTCTTTTAACTAACTATTTAACTTCAGACCTCTCCCGAGCATGGGAGCCAGGCCGGACCGACAGGAGCCAGTCCGGAATCACGGGCCTGTAGACGAGGAGCGCCGAAAGGTCGGTCGGCGGAGAGTGACCATCAAGCTTGTCGCCATGCGACGAGGAGACCGCGATGTGACTGACAACCAACTCGTCGATAACCTTCCTTCTTCGCCCCCCGGCCTTTTGCTAAAAAGTAATACACGTGCAAGATCGCGCGAAACTTAAACCCTTGCCCCAAAGATCGCGTGTGGAGAAGCGTTCAAAACACAAACGAAAGGATGTTCTCCAAGGTCGTCGTCGCGCTCTGTCTCACCTCGGCTGCTGCCTTCGCGCCCGTGGCCTCCCACGTAGCCCCCAAGACCGTCGTCAAGGCCTTCGAGACTGAGCTCGGCGTCCAGCCTCCGCTTGGCTTCTTTGACCCTCTCGGCCTCCTCGCGGATGCCGACCAGGAGAAATTCGAGCGCCTCCGCTACGTCGAGATCAAGCACGGCCGCATCTCGATGCTTGCCGTCCTCGGCCAGATCGTGACCAAGGCGGGGATCTTCCTCCCAGGCACCATCGACTACTCGGGCACCAAGTTCTCCGACGTCCCGACGGGCTTCGGTGCCTTCTCCGCGATCCAACCGGCAGGCATCGCCCAGATCGTCGCCTTCGTCGGGTTCCTCGAGCTCTTCGTGATGAAGGACTCGGCCAACGGCGCCGCTCCCGGCGAGTTCCCTGGCGACTTCCGCAACGGCGCGCTGGACTTTGGGTGGGACTCGTTCTCGGCCGAGGAGAAGCTGAGCAAACGTGCGATCGAGCTCAACAACGGCCGCGCTGCCATGATGGGCATCCTCGCGCTCATGGTCCACGAGGAGCTCGGTGTTTCCCTCTGGCCGGGCGGCATCTAAGTGCAATCCCAGCAGCATCGCTGCTGCCGCGACGGCCACGCCTTTTTTTTGCTTGCGCGTAGACCCAAGAGTACAATGTGACAGAGTAGTAAAGACAAAACCAGTCGACATTTAAAGACAAAACCAGAGTAGTACAATGTGAACCGAAGAATAATTTATATAAGATGTGGATATGATCCGGTGCTGTATTCAGGTCGTGTGTGACTTGCTAGGGCGTTTTTTTTTCTTTTCTTGGTACAGAATGGAGATGTGCGAACGCGTGAGCGATGTGTGCGGTACGAAAAGTTCAAAAAAGAGCTATGGTGAAGTAGACGGGCCTTCCTCTTCCGTTCAAGCGGCGGGATCGGCAGCACCTCGCCTGATTTTATGTGGTAGAAAGTTGAGTTACTCGAGTAGGTTTGTGGCAGTTGTGTTGTGAACCTGGCAGATGCGAGCGCCCGAATATCCGAAGAATGTCGACTAGATGCTGGCGACCTCGACTAGTATTCTAGGACGCAGCGTGGTTTCTTGGCTCCACTAAATCGCGGACGGGTGTTGTCGGCGGCAAACGCGCAGCCCGCCTCGTCAGCTACGTCGGCGAGTGCGAGGCGGCTCGCGAGGCGGCTCGTGAACACTGTTTGCACACTGCCTTACGGATTTCGGCCGTTGCGGGTAGCTGCAGTTGCGGGTGACCAGCGGGTGCAGGTGCAGCTACCCCGTGCACGCGACTCGAGGCTACGGTTGAGGCGCGGTAGAAGTTGGCCGCGGTCCGAAGACAGCGAGTGGTGCGACTCTATGCAGTCTTGCGGCTCAGAAATACGCAATCCCACAAATCTCATCAAGCGACATTCAGTCGACGTGGCGACCAACAGAGTGGCGGCGCGCTCGATGGCGTCGAACCCGATCCGCACGGCCAGAGCGCGTGGCCAGAGACGATCGTCGACAGCTGCCGACGACGGCGCAGCGCGAGTGGCGTCGCCATCGCTTTCCTCCTCTTCCGAGCCGCCGTCGCTTCGCGGACCGGAAAACCGATGGTATGCGGCTCGATACGTCGTGTCGGTAGGGACCGGGAGCGCGATGTCGTTGTCTTCGTTCTCCTCCTCCTCGATGATCTCGGGCATTTTGAGGACGCGCGCGGCGAGCGATCGGTTGAGTTCCTACGACAACGGAGAACGTCCACGCTCCTTTTTTCCAGCGGCCGAGCGCTTGGCGAAGGCGGCTTCCAGCTGGTCGACGGAGCGTTCGAGGCCTTGGATCTCAAACCAAATCGTGCTGCGTCGATGCAGCTGCTCGGCGGCGGCGGCGGCGGCGCCCGGGTGGTCGTCGAGCTGCCAGCGACCTCCTGCTCGAAGGCGGCGGAGAACGTTGAGGTCACGCCCCTGCTTTTTCTTGACACCGGCCTGTTTCTGCTCAACGGTTGCCTTGGCGGCTTCCCAACTCTTAGTCTTTCGAGTAGTCTTTCTTCGACGCCATCGTCGGAAAAAAGCACGCTGCGAGTCGCCCGGGCGCGAGCCTGTCAATGTCGCGCATCACCTCGATGTCGCATCGTCGCCCATGACCCCGAAGGCGTACCGATGCCTCGATTAAGCTCCTCTCTCTTGCCGGCCGGCCGGCGGCCAGCGCGTGCGAATCCCGAGCAAAGCACGTATGAGCCACCGAGCCGAAGGACTGGTGGTATCTACTATCTATCCATCGTCGGGGAGAGTGTCCTTCGCCTTAATTAACGCACCAATATTTCAAAACCAACAGCTACTCGCCTACCCCCGATTCGCGGAACAACAAACAGACAGACATACCTTTTTCCGAAGCACGTGTTATTACTACAAGTAATAAAAGGTGGTTTGGGTTTTTTTTTTGGGGTGTCGTCGACTGGACTGCTAGGGGGGGGCTCGAGGTTTTGTAGAGGTCAACTGCTAAGAGGGGGTGGTGCGAACGGGGACTGGGCTTTCTGGTGGTGGGTTGGTTGAAGGGGGTTTCTAGCATATCTCTCGAATCCGGCAGTGCGGGAATCCGGGGCGCAAGTAGCCCGCTTTCCGGGAGCTATAATCTCGATTAATTTGGCGATCCCCCTTTTCCCGCGAGTTGTCGCATTTTCCGCCGGGCGGCGACGAAGTCGACCCCCTCGCGAGGGGGGAAAAAATTTAACTAGATATCCTGCTTGAAAATCTGGATAAGGGGATTTTGCAGCTACTTTTCAAAAACCCCGATTCCAGCCCAGAAACGGCGTATATCGGCGAGGAGGGGGCGATAAGAAAACGTGGAGCAGGAAAGTCTCGAGCGGCAAATGGGCTCACATTGTCAACGAAAAATTATACGACGGTCAAAATTACGCGATATCACCTTTTCGACCATTCACAAAGGTCGTCTGTGTGAATTCCGAGGCAAAAGAATTCAGAATGTCACAGTTGTGCAAATCGAATGGAGTTGCGAATGACTTTGGGTGCGGACCCAAAGTAGGCGCAGACGTGGTGACTGCAGATCCTCGGCGGTGGTAGAGGTGTAGCGGACGTGGATAGTCTGCGGCGGCTGGTGGTTGCGCGTACCTGGTGCGGGTAGTCTGCGGTGGGCCATCGAACGCAGCTGCGAGAGGTACCTCGGGTAAGAACGAGAATGTCTTAGCAGCCGGTATCTGGCAGAACACCCGACGAAGCCCAACAAAAAAAACTATTGGCCTGATCGCTCTCGTTCGCAGCATCGGCTGCCACGCCCAGACCCGACTCGAGGCCAAACAAAACCCGACGCTGGGGCAGTATCTCCTGTGGCTTGGGGAAGCAAAACGGACTGTCGACGTGACAACAACCCCTCGTCTCGAGGAATCTCGAGGAATCTCACGTTCGTACCGCGTCTTGATCCGCCGAGCAAGCGGTACCGAGACAGGCCGCGAGGCTGCCACCACTCGCGTCGCCGTCGCACAAGTCTGCGCCGCCCGCCAGGCTCTATCCAATGCTGTCCACCAATACATCGTGTTTGCGTCATCATTTGGGTGTCCTGACTACTGTACTATGTGTTCATAAAGCTCCACAAAATAGAGTTAACGCTACATATATCACGAAAAAGAACATATAGTCTACATTTGAAAAAAAAAAAAAAAAAAAGTCTGCGCCTCGTTTACGTTAATTTACGGTTAAAGAAATAGTATTGCACAAGCGGGAGAAAAAAAGCAGCACCACCAGCCCCGAAAATAAAATAAAAGAAAATAAATCGGTGGCGGCGACGGGTCCCTTATCATGGCGGGAGGCAGGAGAATGGATGGACGTGTCGTGGCTGCTGAAATACCCCGCGCGCGGGAATGAAGGTGCCACCGGAGGTTCCGAGAGGTGGCGGGTTCCTGGACGTGATGGACGCGTGCGTTCGACGGATGCACGCTCGCGACGGTGGATTGGAGATCCCTTATAGCATTTTGTATTGGCATTGGGGAATGGTCGTCGTGTTCGTCGTTAGTTCCGGCACGGTGTTCGCATTGACCTCGGTGTTCACTTGGGTGAATTTCATTCACAAACTCCTCGTAGCGTTCAGCCTTTGGGAATCGCTGGGGCGTGATCCACGGACCGCTCCATCAAAAATTCAAGCCACCGTTCCAGGATTGGTGGTACCGGATGACACCATCAAGTACGGCACGACGCCTCTTTGGACGTTTTGGTCGAGGGATATCTGACCTACGCGTTCTCTGCCGCGGCTCTTCTCAGCCCAGAGGCGGGCTGGTGGATAGTCCCTATCACGCTCTGCTCGCTCGACGAGTTTATTTTTGATTACGGCCAGCACCTTCACAGCTACGGGAACCTCCACATGTTTGCGTGCGCCAGCTTCGGATCGATTACGGGGATAAGTTGTTTTGGACGTTTTTTTACGTCTGCGGCGGTGTCTGCGAGATCGGCCCCACCTTCCAATACTTTTTTACGAGCAACTTGTTGACCGCCAAGTTCATGGTCGACGTGCCGTGGGCGGGGTGGTTTCGCAGCACCTTTTTTGTTGACTGCGAAGAAGGAAGGAGACGACTACCGTTTGAAGCCGACCGGCCGCGAGGTAGGTACCTGGCTACTACTTTGGCGGCGGTGATCGAAACGATCGTCCCCGTTGCTGCTTGGATCGTTCCGAATTTTGCGTGTGCCGTGTTCTTTTGCATGCACTTGTTTATCGTCTCCACCCTCGTCATAGACGTCTTCGTATGGAACGTCTGCGACTTGGTTTGGTTTTTCGTGCTGTTTTCGCGCCTCCGGAACGACGACGACGACGACGACGTCCCGGCGCCGTTGTTGGTGGTTTGGCTCGTCGCCCATGCCTGCTACGCGATCTACGGTCATCTCGTCCCGGACTCGATGCCCTACGTCGTGGCGCACCGCCATTCCGCCGGCAATTTCAGCCAGGGCGTTCTCGTCGTAAAGAAAACGGCCGCGGAGAAACTGTCTCGCCTACAGACTCACGCGGGCTTCCCGCAGCAATCCCCCGGCTGGCTTGGCGAATACCTGAGCTTCCACGCCTTCTTCGCCTACGTTTGGAACTGGAACCTGCCTTCGCGATTGCTGCCGGCACTCCTCGTCGAGAACTTCCGGCAGCTTAAATCGACATTTCGCGACGAGGGCGACTGACTACCTCCTCGTCCACAGCGTCTTGTTCTTCGACGCGCTCGTCGCCCACCTTCGCTTCGACGGTCTCTCGAACGTGGACCTCGTCAAGCAACTCGCTGCGGTCTGTGGTTTTGAGGAGGGCGACTGCGTCCTCGCGTGGGTTGGCGCCTTTCCCTCCTTTGTATTGGAAGCTTCCAGGAAGCTCGTCGACTCGGCGAGGGGGGTAATCAAACAAGGAAAATACAAGGCCTTCGACCTCATGGACCCCCGCTACAAAAATCCCTCCGACATCCCGAAAACCAACATCCCGGCGCTCGTCAAAAAGGCCGACTGACGGCTCCTCTCATCCCATCAGAGGCCGGGATATCGACTTTTGTTGCACGGCCTCCATCCAGCCCCTCGAGTTGCTTTTTCCAGTTTGATGAGGCAGGAGGACCTGTGAAGACAAGACTTCGTCTTCTGTTCTTGTTGACAACCACCAAAACCGAAATTCCCGGATCTGCAGCGACGTGCCATCGCTGATGCTTCTCTGGACGATGGCCGCCGCCTTTTATAGAAAAAGTAAAAAGTTTGCGTTCTAGGTGGTGTTTATTTGTTTGTTTAAACAGCCAACGGCGCTTTGCGCGACGTACCGTCCGAGAAGCGGACGCCGCCAGATGCCCGCGCCAAAGAATATCAGTTCGCCAAAGCATACGGGATGCTCATTCCTGCTTCAAAAACCACGAGCAACATCCTCCCAGCGTGTCTCAAGGTCGTCCTCGGCCCCGTCCTGTTCTTCGTGCTGTCGCCGTGCACCCGCGTCGCGCGACCCGGAAGTACACCTGGCTGCACCACATCTCGACGGAGACTCTGCTGCGGCGCCTCGCGGCCTCGAGAGTCCATCGACGTCACGCGCCGCAAGCGGAGTCACGTCGCCCGCAAGCCCTTCTCCCGACTCCCACGCAAGATGCTCTCGCCTTGGCTCCAACCGCCCACCGCGGGCTCCGCAGATGTGACGTACTCCCGGGGAGGATGCTCGCCAAAAGCGCTCCGGAAATGCGACATTCCCTTCAACTCGTGGCACGACCTCGCACGAGACCAAGACCGCGGTCCGCAGTGGCGGTCCGCCATCAACTCTTTTGCCTACAGCACTAAAAATCAAGGCCGCCAGAGCCAAGCCGAAGGTGGGTCTACGCGCCCCAAGGCATGGAAGGAGCCTGGGCGGGCCCCTATGACAGACAGACAGACAGACAGACAGACAGACAGACAGACAGACAGACAGACAGACAGACAGACAGACAGACAGACAGACAGACAGACAGACAGACAGACAGCCCGCGAGAAGCGAGAAAAAACGGCCCCGAAGCCAGTTTTCGACTAGAAAACGGCTGCGTTGGGCGCGGAAAAGAAACGCCAGCAGCAGCAGCAGCAGCTGAAAGTTTTTCTTCTTCGCGGAGGGAGGCCTTAGCGTATTGCGAGAAGGAAGGAGTAGGGGCCAAGAAACGCATGACTGACCGCCCAGAGTGGATTGAGCTCATCATCACCTGGAGGAGACAGTTCGACGATCGACTGAAGGAGCGTGTTTTGTGTGATGAAACAGCCGTGACGCACACTCCTTCGGACCGGACGTTGCTCACGCCGAAGGAGGAGCAGGCGCTTGTTGTGAAACGGATCGTCGAGAGCAAGCAACAAGGCCCGCGCCAAGCTGCGAAGAGATTATTGGAGTCAAAGTGCGCCATATTTTACTCCGCTCAATCGTCGACTCGAGAACCGGCGCGGCGGACGCATGAAAGTCCCGTTCAACAACAACGTCAACTACAAACTTGTATGCGGCCATTCGCCCTCGGAAGAATTCTTCATAGGTTTCTTCGCCCGCAACTCGCACCGGATCAGCACGAAGATCAAGCAAAAAATGCTCGATCTTACCGCGAACTGCGACGAGATGGTCGAGGAGTAAATTGCGGGCATCCACAGAGTTCGCGCCGAGCTCTCGAGGTGGCGGGGATTATATTATGGACGAGCACGGCGCCATATCGGACCCCCGCCTTGTCGTCCTGAACCTCGACGACGAGACGCCCCAGTTTTTTTTTTCGTGGACTACGCCGATAACAACAAAGGGAACGCCAAGACCGAGGCTTACGACTACCGCGAGTGCAACACTGTCATGATGTGCTGGGGCCTGTGCGGGCCGCGATTTATACGCGGCTTTTTTCTCGGCACAGGCGTGGCAGCGCTGCAAGGGCGGCTGCGTCTGCGGCCTTGAGAAAAGCGCTTTCTGCGACGCCAGCCAAACTCGATTATTTATGACGAGATCAGCGGGGACCTCAAACGGAAGCGATGCAAAAAGGCGGTGGAGGATCTTGCATTTGCCTTGCCGGATGATGCTGAATATGAGGAGGAAGAGGACAGCGACGACGCCGAATTCGAGATCGAGATCGGTCGTCGCCGCCGTCGGCGACCCCGGCCACGAACCAACCAGCTACCTCAGACGCAGCTCCCAGGGATGGACCCCACCGACGCTCCGGGAGCTCATGCTTATTTCGACACCTATAGTATGGCTCGCCATCCTCACCTTCCTCATGGCTTGTAATTTTAAGCGTCGGGTAACTGCTAGACATTACCCCGCACCATACCACGATCACGTTAAAAAACTGGGGTATGGCGTGCCCCAGGTCCGAAAGGAGAGTGGTCTCGGGAGTGCGCCTGACTCTCTAACGTCGCTCGTTCGGTCCATGGTACGGCCCTGGCAACAAAACTGTAATTTTTTCGTGTCTCGGCCGGCCTGTACCGTTGTTGTTGTTTCCTCCAACAAAAGTGTTCCGTTGCAACAACTCGGGTAAGCTGCGGACCAAGGGAGTACGACAAGCAGTTTGGAGCCGCCGGTGCTATGCTGATGATGGCGAGACAACAACAACAACAACAAGCACGTCCTCGGGGGTCGCGAGCCAAACCACGATGCTCCTCCTCCTCCTCCTCCTCCTCAGAAAAGTCAAGAATGATATTGTTGTGAAAAATAGTGGCTCCTCGTAGACCCTCATCACTCATAAGACCAGCCAGCCCGAATAACCGCACACATTGATATCAGGAACATTTGTTGTGCGGCGCAGGAGAACGCACCCCGCTCCTTCATTTTCAAACAAAATAATCAGAGTCATAACGTCGTCAGCTAAAGCCCAGCGTCCGCAAGGCCAAGGTGGCCTCGTGCTTGGCCACGGGATTGTCGTCCCTCGCGAGGTCGAGAAGCACGGGCACAACGAGCCCCGTGATTTGGGGGTTGTTGACAGCGAGATTCGCCAGCGCCCAGGCAGCCTCGACTTTTGCGCCGTCCGTTCCGCGAGTCGCGAGGTCGACGAGGGCGTCGGGGTGGAAGAATACGTCGTCTTGCAGTGCGAGATTGGCCAGAGCCCCCGCCGCGAACTCTTTCGCTTCGTCGGTCCCGCACGCCACGATGTCCAGGAGACCCGGGATCGCCCCAGATTCGAGGATGATGCTCCGGTTGTCTTCGAGAGCGGCGAGATTCGCGACTGCTCCCGCCGCGATTTCGCAAGCGTCCTTCGATGCGAGGAGCTCGACCAGCGCGGGGATCGCGCCCGCCGCGGCGATCGCCTTTTGATTGTCGGCGTTGTTGTGCGCGAGGTTCGCGAGAGCGCCGACGGCGTCCTTGTTTCCTCGCTCGGACAAATCCACGAGCGTCGGGAGCGCCCCCGCGTCAACGATCATCTTCTGGTTGTCCGGGTTCGCCAGCGCAAGACTCTGGAGCGCAACCGCCGCCTGGTCCCTCGAATCTCTCAAGAGATCGACCAGCACAGGGATCGCAGAAGAGAAGTCGCCCGTTTCGGCGCCGACATGCGCGAGCGCGTCCGCCACCAAGTCGCGAGCCCTCGAGGATTCGCCTGTCTTCGCGAGGTCTAAGAAGGCCGGCATCGCATCAATAGCAACCCGGGAGTCGTTGAAGGCGAGAATCGCCAGAGCGCGCGCTGCCTCGACCCGAGCTTCTTCGTCTCTACCTTCCAAAGCGAGTTTCGCGAGCCCCGGAACTGACGCCTTCATGTCTATCGACGCGTTCACAGCCAGATTCGCCAAAGCCCACGCCGCCTCGACGCGCGCCTCGCTTCCCAACAAATCGACGAGCACCGGAATCGCGCCGGCGGCCACCATGGCAACCTGGTTCTCATCGTTTTCGAAAGCGAGGTCAGCGAGCTCCCGCGCGGCCGCCTCGCTCCCATCCCTCGCGCGCTCCACTAGCACAGGAATCTTCGATCGCAACATCAGCCGCAGCTTGTTGGGGCCAACGACTTCCTTCGCGATCGTTGTCACAGCCATCCCGCAGCCTCCTCAACCATGGATTCAATAATGGATCCTTTTTTCGTTCATTCACAGAGAGAAGAATCTTCTTCTGCGTCTTTTTATGTATTTTCTTTTGACACCTAAGAAGAACAACGGCATTATTTTCGCGGTTTACAAACAATTGTGATGCTGCCTTGAAGAAAGAAAGAAAGAAATATCCTAACTACTAATCGACAGATGTTTGTCTGTCTGTTTGTCTGTCTGTCTGTCTGTTTGTCCCTCGATTTAGGGTAAGGATCATGTAGGCGCGAGAGTAAGCATCAGGTAGGCACGAGAGCCAGAAAGTGATCCTCCAAGCCGTCTACGGCGACCTCGCAGACTATTTCCACGACCCGCGGCGGCTCTTTCAGCGCGCCATTCTCACGCCCCGTCGAAACGATGTTGTCGATGCGGACAACGCGCGCATGACCGCGGCATTTTTTTCCCGGAGACGAGGCGTCGGAGTTCTTTTCGGCTGACTAGGCTGGGTCGGAAGACGACGCCTCGCTCTTTACAGTAGAGTTTTCAACTCCCTGACAACCAACGGCATGCTGACTTTGATCGCGAGGTTAAAGTCTTCGCAACCTCGACCCGTCGCACGGCCTCTGCAACGGCACCGGATACATGATCGATCGTGTCGTTGTCACCGAGGCTCCTCCAACCTGTATCCCGTAAGGCCCGCCTACGCCAAGCGATCAACAAGAGCCAGGGCCAGACGCCCCGCGAGGTCGGCGTCCTCTTGCCCAAGCCCGTCTTCTGTCACGTCCAGCTCTACGTGGCTCTCTGTCGATCGGCAACCCCGAGGATTTGCTCTTCTGGGTCGACGACTCCACCCTACCCCACACGTGCTGCGCAATACCGATAAGCCCCCTCACGGCGTCTACACGCGCACTGTAGGTAAACTTACTGGGACCAGGTGAACTTACTGGGGTTAGAGATTGGGACTAGGTGAGCTGAGTGCCCAGGTGAACTAACTGGGACCAGGTGAACTTACTGGGGTGTTTAGAGTAAACTCAAGGGTTGGCGGTGCGTGCGGATCAAAGCAGCTTGGATTGGCGGGGGTGAGAGCGACGAGCTCAAAGGAGAGTGGGGTGAGTGGGTGTGAGCACGAGTGGGTTTACGCCGAACTTACTGGGGTAAGAGATTGGGAGTAGGTGAACTTACTGGCCTGCACTTGTATCAATCAAAGCAGCAGGTATCTACTACTATCCTATCCTATATACGTGTGACGAATGGTATGAGGCGTTAGACTAGCGATAAGAGAAAGACGTAAGGATACTGGATACGTGGTACAGGGGTAAGTGTCACAGCTTCTTCACACAGGTGCTGGAAAAGAAGGAAAAGGAAAAAGGGGTAAGGTGAGGTCCTCACACAGGTGCTGGAAAAGAAGGAAAAGGGAAAAAGGGGTAAGTGAGACGCTCACAGAGGAGAAGCTTTGAGGAAGACGTCACATTTGAGGAAGACGTCACAGAGGCATTGTGGCAAGAAAAAGAGACAACAGAGATCAGGGCGAAGATCACGAAGTGAGGTAACGAGCACGAAGCCGGAGGAAGGAAGGAGTGTCCGTACTGCGGGTGAAAATGTCGCTAAGATTGTTAAGGCGGGGTATGTGCTTGAGATCGATGATGTGGTTGCGATGGTACTCGGCGGTACTGTAAAAGCGAATGTCAATATGGCGGGTGCGCCGTGTGAGACATTGGAGACGAACTTGGGTGACGGTGGTGCTATTATCAACATACATTGGGACCGTGTGACGAGGGAGATCAAAGTCATCAAAAAGTTTGAGAAGCCAAGAGAGCTCAGCAGTCGCAGCGTAAAGAGCAAGCAACCCAGCTTCGAAAGAAGAACGATCAAGTAAGTATTGCGAGCGGGAGCAGTCGGCTATATAGAGCCAGCAACAAAAGAAGAGCGAGCAAGTAAGTACTGCGATCGGGAGCAGTAGGCGATCATAGAGCCAGCAGAGAAAACAAAGAAACAGTCGTGGAGTGGCGGTCATCAGGGTCGTCGGCCCAGCGGGAGTCGGAATAACCACAGAGACGAAGGGTAGAATCGCGACCAAGAACAAGGGCAAGATCCTGAGTACCGTTGAGATAACGCAGAGTGTGGGATAAAGCGTGCCAAGCGTGCCAGTGGGGTTTACCAGGATTGTGGGAAAAACGCGCACACTGATTGACGGACCAAGTGATATCAGGGCGAGTCATGATGGAGATGAAGAGGACACGGCCAACAATACGGCGAAAAGGGACACGCGTAATGCGAAGACCAACGTAAGAGGTGAGATCGAGTTCATTGACGTCAGTGAAAGCGCGGAAACGGAGGAAAAAGGCTTGGTAATGGCCAATGCAATGACGAGGGTGCGCCACAAGAAGATCATCAACGACTAAAACAAGACGGAGGACCACGGTAGAATTGAGGACGAGCTTGTAATGGCAAGTGTCACCAGATCCGCGGACGAAGCCACAATCATTGAGAAGGAAGCGTTCCAAATAAAGCCACCAATTGCGACAAGCTTGTTTGCAACCATACCAAGAGCGACGGAGCTTGTAAACGATTTTGGAACCATCGGTGGGTTGGCGAGGAGCATAGCCTTCGGGTGGCCAGACATAGATGTCTTCGTCAATGGGAGCTTGAATAAAAGCGGAGCTGACATCCAACTTGTGCAAATCCCAGTCATGAACAGCGACAAAGGTCAGAAAGAAACGGATCGTGACGATGTTGGCAACCGGTGAGTAGGTGTCATGATAATCAATGCCGTGAACCTGGGTGTAACCGCGGACGACAAGGCGAGCCTTGTACGATTTGAAGCGGCCAGAGTCATACTTCTTGCGGAGGATCCACTTGAGGGTACAAATGTTGCCAGAAAACGTCGAAGGAAGGCGCATAACATCCCAGCAACCAAGCTGACCAAGAGAGCTGTATTCTTTAGCGATGGCTTGCAACCAGCCAGGACGCTCAGGATTGGTCGGATAGTCGTTTCGTCAAGGTCTGATACTGAGACATTTCTTCGGAAGCAGAGTAATAAACGTGTGCATGAGGATCAACAAGGGTGTTAGCTAAACAAAGGGGAAGGAAGACCTAATGAACTAACAAACAAAAGCTAACAGAAGAGACATACAAGGAGTTACAGGGAAACAGAAGCGACAGAGGAAACAGAATCAACATCGTGACAGGAGGAAACAGAATGGCCCGTATCGACATCAGAATGGCCCGTATCGACATCAGAATGGCCCGTATCAACATCAGAATGGCCCGTAAAAAAGTTTGTTGGTTGTTGTAACGCGGGTTGGTCGACTTTGCGCGGTCGGCCCCGTTTGGCGCGACTTTGTTTTGCACTTTCTGTTGTTTTCTCTCTTTTGCACTTTCTGTTGTTTTCTCTCGAGCTCGTAGAATGGTCGGTTCACGTGATGGGGTGATCAGTCCCAGTGAAACCGGCGCATTCTCATCAAACACAGGGGGCAAGGGGGCAACAGCGGACAAGGGGGCAACAGCGGAAGAACAGCGGACAATGGGGGAACAATAGACGAGAGCTTGGAAGCGTGATTCGAGAAAGTCAGAACAACGTTGAAGTTCCTTCGGTGGTTGACATTGCAGGAAATCGGGTAAGTGAAACTGTCAGCAAAATCGAGGTCTGAAGAACAATAGCGACAAAAGTGCCTGGGATGACGTGCGTTAGACGATTGTCGCAGCGGGGCAAAGATAGCGGAAACACAGGCTGGTACATATGATGGCGGTGTACCAGACGTCTGATGAGAACGTTGCCTTTGGGCAGATAGGTTGCATGGTGCATGGTGACCAGGTTATGACGATGGTTGGAGTCGACAGAAGCAAAAACAGGCGTAAGCAGGTTTGATACGAACGTGGGTGTTTGGTTGTTGTGGTGCGAGCAAGTTGCCATGGGCACGACCGCGTCCTGTACGCGAAAATGGAAGACTTCGGACGCGCCTGCGGTGTAAGGAACGAACACAGGTAGACCAGGCTGCTGTATGCCAGCCTGCTGTGACAGATAAGAAAGTGGCCCGTTTTCGCATTCGCAAGAACGAAGTTGCCATATGGGCCAACGTTGGAGGAGCAAGCGGCGAGCTTCGCTCGTCATACTCGAATAGACTGCGGTAGAAGTTGGCGACAGTGGCAAAACAGTTGTGGCACGTAAGAACGTTGCAGATAGCTTGCAGATAGCGTCGCAGTGGCACGTAAGAACATTGCAGATAGCGTCGCGGGTGCTGAGCACGGAATTCACGTCGATAGCAAAACCGAATTTTAAAGGTCAGAAAAACGGCGAAAAAGTGCGTGAAGGAGAACCACAAATCACACAGCAAAGAAGTGTCTGTCCAGGATCCCGAAGATGAGCGATCCAACCACATAGGAAGCACGAAAACTGCGCACGCGAAAAATTGACAGGCACAGCTCAGTTGTGGCAGGTGAAATGAGCGATGGAACGTGATTCGCTGGTTTTACCAAAACCGACAAGCACAACGAGGAGTGGATCGACGAATAGCTGAAAATGCACAACGGGGAGTGGAGCAACGAATAGGCGAAATACAGAACGAGGAGGGGAGCAACGACGAGGTGAAAAGACAGAACGAGGAGAGGAGCAACGAATAGCGGAAAATACAGAACGAGGCGCCTGTGCAATGGGAGCTAAAAACAAAAACGAGGGGCTTCCGTGGGATGGGGCTGTTGATGTGCTTGCATCAGACATTCGGCGGTACACACGCTGACTTGGAATTATCTTGAAAGTGCTGCGCTGTTGAGAAGAACGGCGATGGTGGGTAGGGCGTTGTCGTGGAATAGCTAGGAACTTTGAAACTTGCGGCAGTCCCCCTTAAAGTGATCCTTGCAGCCGCCAAAAGGACATCGGGTAGTGCGTCGGAATCGAGTAGAGCCAGGTTGTTGGGAAAGGGGAGCGTCTAGGGTAGGTCAGTTGGAAGAGTCTGAAGTCGTGGCTGACGACGCGGCGGATAGCGCGGCGGAAGTGGTTGTGCATGCCATCGAAATTGGTTGTTGTTGAACTTCTCAAGGGTAGAACCACATTCATCGGTACGAAACGCAAGACGATAAAACAAAGCCAGTAAGGCTTGAAGCACGATGCACGTAGTCAAATGCGAGGACACACTCGAGGGTGCGTCGGATCAGGTACAATGCCGAGCAACTTGAACTCCGGTGATAGGTAAAATGCCGAGCAACTTGAACGCCGGTGATAGGTACAATGCTGAGCAACTTGTATACTCCGATGATGAACTTGTTGAGGAAGTTCACTACGCAATCCCCACGGCCCATGTAGACATCGGTAATGCGCTTGTAAAGTCGCGTGAAGTTCATGTCGCGGTTGTCATGGATATCAACGTTGTTGCTTGACGCGAAAGTCTTCTTCAGAGCAGCCAGAAGCGGAAATGCTAGTCCAAGTGTCAGTGGTCAAGATAATGCGATCACCGGTGGAAATGATCATGTTTTCCAGGCGCCGGGTCCATTGGTGAAAAAGATGTCGCTCACCACTGAAAGCATCGAGTTTTTGCGAAATCTTGGTATCCTTAATTTCGATCGAGGACATGATAAACGATAACGAACCGAACACGTAGCAATGAACTGAAGCCGAGGAGGAGTCGCTGTTGTCCGTGAAGTCAAGCTCAGGGCGTTCGACCTTGGACACCTGGAACACCTGGTACCATGTGACGAATGGTATGAGGCGTTAGACTAGCGATAAGAGAAAGACGTAAGGATACTGGATACGTGGTGCAGGGGTAAGTGTCATAGCTTCTTCACAGCACGAGTAGAGGGTTGTATTTGAAAGTCCGACTTTGGTGGTTAAGGGCTCTTTGTTAAGCGGCGCACCCCCAGAAGTACGAATAATGGACCACGCGGAAAAACGGAGGAGTTATGTGAGAACTGAAATGAGGATGTGAGAACTATAATGGGGACCTCACTAGCGATAAGGGAATGACGTAGGGATGCGGGATACGTGGCGCAGGGGTAAGTGTCATAGCTTCCTCACACAGGTGCTGGAAAAGAAAGAAAAGGAAAAAGGGGTAAGTGAGGTCCTCACACAGGTGCTGGAAAAGAAAGAAAAGGAGAAAGGGGTAAGTGAGACGCTCACAGAGGAGTACCACCAATTTTCTTCCGCAAACACATCAACAACCCCATCCCATGGAAGCCCCTCGTTTTTGTGAAGGAAAAATGTTTTTGTGGAAGCCCCTCGTTTTTGTTTTTAGCTCCCATTGCACAGGCGCCCTTCGTTCTGTATTTTCCGCTATTCGTTGCTCCACCCCTCGTTCTGTATTTTACCCTCGTCGTTGCTCCTCTCCTCGTTCTGTCTTTTCACCTCGTCGTTACCCCCTCCTGGTTCTGTATTTCAGCTATTCGTTGATCAACTCCCCGTTCTACATTTTCTGCTATTCGTTGATCCACCTCGTTGTGCTTGTCGGTTTTGGTAAAACCAGCGAATCATGTTCCATCGCGCATTTCACCTGCCACAACTAAGCTGTGCCTGTCAATTTTTCGCGTGCGCAGCTTTCGTGCTTCCTATGTGGTTGGATCGCTCATCTTCGGGATCCTGGACAGACGCTTCTTTGCTGTGTGATTTGCGGTTCTCCTTCGCGCAAAAACTCTCGCCTTTTCGCCGCTTTTCTGACCTTTAAAATCCGGTTTTGCTATCGCAGTGAATTCCGTGCTCAGCACCCGCGACGCTATCTGCAATGTTCTTACGTCTGCGACGCTATCTGCAACGTTCTTACGCGCCACAACTGTTTTGCCACTATCGCCAACTTCTACCGCAGTCTATTCGAGTATGACGAGCGAAGCTCGCCGCTTGCTCCTCTAACGTTGGCCCATATGGCAACTTCGTTCTTGCGAATGCGAAAACGGGCCACTTCCTTATCTGCCACAGCATGCTGGCATACAGCAGCCTGGTCTACCCGTGTTCGTTCCTTACACACCGCTGGCGCGTCCGAAGTCTTCCATCTTCGCGTACAGGACGCGGTCGTGCCCATGGCAACTTGCTCGCGCCACAACAACCAAAAACCCAACGTTCGCATCAACCCTGTTTACGCCCGTTTTTGCTTCTGTCGACTCCGACCATCGTCATAACCTGGTCACCATGCAACATATCTGCCCAAAGGCCACGTTCTCATCAGACGTCTGGTACACTGCCATCATATATACCAGCCTGTGTTCCCGCTATCTTTACCCCGCTGCGATCCTCAGTGGCAACAATCGCTTAACGCAAGTCTTCCCCGGCACCTTTTGTCGCTATTGTTCTTCAGACCTCGATTTTGCTGACAGTTTCGCTTATCAGATTTCCTGCAATGTCAACCACCGAAGGAACTTCAACGTTGCTCCGACTTTCTCGAATCACGCTTCCAAGCTCTCGTCTACTGTTGCCCCATTGTCACCTGTTCCTGCTGTTGCCCGATTGTCACCTGTTCTTCCGCTGTTGCCCCCTTGTCCCCTGTGTTTGATGAGAATGCGCCGGTTTCACTGGGACTGATCACCCCATCACGTGAACCGACCATTCTACGAGCTCATGCACTCCGCCGAACCAAAGAGAGAAAACAACAAAACGTGCACAACAAAGTCGAGCCAACCAGAGCCGACAAAACATCAAGCATGCAAAACAAAAAGCGTGCATAACAAAGTCGAGCCAAACGGAGCCGACCGCGCAAAGTCGACATTATTCAGAAACAAATGGAGAACCAACTCAAACCCACAATACTGGCGTTTTACCACGCACTGTCGATTCTGTGTCATCTTGTCATTCCCTTCGATTCTGTGTCATCTTGTCCTTCCCTGTACGTTAATTATTCTAGCTTTCGTTTGTTAGTTCATTATGTCTTCCTTCCCCTCTGTCTCGCCCAGCCCATCCAAATCCTGCACGTCGGTTACAAGCCCTTGCCACAGAATATCATTCCTCGGTCAGCTCGGTTGCTCGGATGTTGTTCGCGTTCCTTCTACTTTTTCTGGCACCATCTGCCCTTTGAAGTGGGTCCACCGCACGAAGTATGAATCTGGCCGCTTCAAATCGTACACTACTCATCTCGTTGTCCGCGGCTACACCCAGGTTCACGGCATTGCTTACCACGACACGTACCGTCCTGTAGATGTCATCTCTGCTTTCATACAAGCCCCTGTCTGGCGTTGCTGCTCACGACTGGGATTTGCATCAGTTGGATGTCAGCTCCGCTTTTATCCAAGCTCCCATTGACGAAGACATCTATGTCTGGCCACCCGAAGGTTATGCTCCTCGCCAACCCTTCGATGGTTTCAAAAATCCTTTACACGCTCTGTCGCTCTTGGTACGGTCCCCCGCAAGCATGTCCCCACTGGTGGCTTTACTTAGAACGCTTCCTTGTCCATGATTGTAGCTTTGTCCGCGATTCTGGTGCCACTTGCAGCTACACACTCATGCTTAAGTCTACTGTCGTTCAGCGCCTTGTTCTCGTCGTTGATGATCTTCTTGTGGCGCACCCCCGTTCTTGCATTGGCCATTACCAAGCTTCCTTTTTTGCGTTTTTCAACGCCTTCCCACTTCCGTTGGTCTCCGCCTTACGCGTGCTCGCGCACGTCGCACGCTCGCTATCTACCAATCCCATGCTATCCGTGAAATCCTCGCCGAACATCGCTTCATCAACAGTAAACCAGAGTTGACTCCCGCTCCCAAAGTTCTTCCTCCTCTTCTGCGGCTGCTTCTCCTGCACCTGGCTCCCCTGCTCACGTCTTCGTGGCACGCAGCCCTTTTCGTCGTATTGTTGGCTGTGTTTTATTTATTTCCATCATGACTCGCCCTGATATTACTTGGTCCGTCAATCAGTGTGCGCGTCTTTCACACAATCCTGGTAAATAAACCCCACTGGTACGCTTTGTATCCCACTCTGCCTTATCTCAACGGTTCTCAGGGTCTTTCCATTTTTTTTGGTCGCGATTCTACCCTTCGTCTCTGTGGTTATTCCGACTCCAGCTGGGCCGACGACCCTGATGACCGCCACTCCACTACTTGCTTTTGTTTTCTCCTTGCTCTCGCTGCTAGAAGACTGAATTTCGCAGCATCTCGCTGCTCGATATCTTTTGAAGCGAAGTCACGACTTGAGGTAACTGAGCTCACGAAGCCGGAGGAAGGAAGGAGCTTCCGTACTGCGGGTGAAGATATCGCTGAGTTGTCAAGGCCGGTCCAATGTCTCACGGAGATCAATGCCATGTGGATTGCGATGATTTTCGGCGGTGCTGTATCATCGCAACCACATCATTGATCTCCAACACATCACCCGCCTTGACACATTGGAGATCGGACTTGGGTACGGTGGTTCTGTTATCGACGTACGTGGTAGTACCGTGTGACGAGGGAGATCAAAGGCATCAAAAAGTTTGAGATGCCAAGAGAGTCAGCAGTAGCAGCGTAAAGAGCGAGCAATTCTTCAAAAGATGAGCGGGCGAGGAGGTACGCTGCGAGCAGTAGGCTATCATAGAGCCAGCAAGGAGAAAACAAAAGCAAGTAGTGGAGTGGCGGTCATCAGGGTCGTCGGCCCAGCTGGAGTCGGAATAACCACAGAGACGAAGGTAGAATCGCGACCAAGAACAAGGCAAGAGCCTGAGAACCGTTGAGATAACGCAGAGTGTGGGATACAAAGCGTACCAGTGGGGTTTATTTACCAGGATTGTGTGAAAGACGCGCACACTGATTGACGGACCAAGTGATATCAGGGCGAGTCATGATGGAAATAAATAAAACACAGCCAACAATACGACGAAAAGGGCTGCGTGCACGAAGACGTGAGCAGGGGAGCCAGGTGCAGGAGAAGCAGCCGCAGAAAGAGGAGGAAGAACTTTGGGAGCGGGAGTTAATTCTGGTTGACTGTTGATGAAGCGATGTTCGGTGAGGATTTCACGGATAGCATGGGATTGGTAGATAGCGAGCGTGCGACGTGCGCGAGCACGCGTAAGGCGGAGACCAACGGAAGTGGGAAGGCTTTGAAAAACGCAAAAAAAACTTGGTAATGGCCAATGCAAGAACGGAGGTGCGCCACAAGAAGATCATCAACGACGAGAACAAGGCGCTGAACGACAGTAGACTTAAGCATGAGTGTGTAGCTGCAAGTGGCACCAGAATCGCGGACAAAGCTACAATCATGGACAAGGAAGCGTTCTAAGTAAAGCCACCAGTGGGGACATGCTTGCGGGGGGGACCGTACCAAGAGCTACAGAGCGTGTAAAGGATTTTTGAAACCATCGGTGGGTTGGCGAGGAGCATAACCTTCGGGTGGCCAGACATAGATGTCTTCGTCAATGGGAGCTTGGATAAAAGCGGAGCTGACATCCAACTGATGCAAATCCCAGTCGTGAGCAGCAACGCCAGACAGGGGCTTGTATGAAAGCAGAGATGACATCTACAGGACGGTACGTGTCGTGGTAAGCAATGCCGTGAACCTGGGTGTAGCGCGGACAACGAGATGAGTAGTGTACGATTTGAAGCGGCCAGATTCATACTTCGTGCGGTGGACCCACTTCAAAGGGCAGATGGTGCCAGAAAAAGTAGAAGGAACGCGAACAACATCCGAGCAACCGAGCTGACCGAGGGAATGATATTCTGTGGCAAGGGCTTGTAACCGACGTGCAGGATTTGGATGGGCTGGGCGAGACAGAGGGGAAGGAAGACATAATGAACTAACAAACGAAAGCTAGAATAATTAACGTACAGGGAAGGACAAGATGACACAGAATCGAAGGGAATGACAAGATGACACAGAATCGACAGTGCGTGGTAAAACGCCAGTATTGTGGGTTTGAGTTGGTTCTCCATTTGTTTCTGAATAATGTCGACTTTGCGCGGTCGGCTCCGTTTGGCTCGACTTTGTTTGCACGTTTTTGTTTTGCACGCTTGATGTTTTGTCGGCTCTGGTTGGCTCGACTTTGTTGTGCACGTTTTGTTGTTTTCTCTCTTTGGTTCGGCGGAGTGCATGAGCTCGTAGAATGGTCGGTTCACGTGATGGGGTGATCAGTCCCAGTGAAACCGGCGCATTCTCATCAAACACAGGGGACAAGGGGGCAACAGCGGAAGAACAGGTGACAATCGGGCAACAGCAGGAACAGGTGACAATGGGGCAACAGTAGACGAGAGCTTGAAGCGTGATTCGAGAAGTCGGAAGCAACGTTGAAGTTCCTTCGGTGGTTGACATTGCAGGAAATCTGATAAGCGAAACTGTCAGCAAAATCGAGGTCTGAAGAACAATAGCGACAAAAGGTGCCGGGGAAGACTTGCGTTAAGCGATTGTTGCCACTGAGAATCGCAGCGGGGTAAAGATAGCGGGAACACAGGCTGGTATATATGACGGCAGTGTATCAGACGTCTGATGAGAACGTGGCCTGTGGGCAGATATGTTGCATGGTGACCAGGTTATGACGATGGTCGGAGTCGACAGAAGCAAAAACAGGCGCAAACAGGTTTGATGCGAACGTTGGGTTTTGGTTGTTGTGGCGCGAGCAAGTTGCCATGGGCACGACCGCGTCCTGTACGCGAAGATGGAAGACTTCGGACGCGCCAGCGGTGTGTGGAACGAACACGGGTAGACCAGGCTGCTGTATGCCAGCATGCTGTGGCAGATAAGGAAGTGGCCCGTTTTCGCATTCGCAAGAACGAAGTTGCCATATGGGCCAACGTTAGAGGAGCAAGCGGCGAGCTTCGCTCGTCATACTCGAATAGACTGCGGTAGAAGTTGGCGATAGTGGCAAAACAGTTGTGGCGCGTAAGAACGTTGCAGATAGCGTCGCAGACGTAAGAACATTGCAGATAGCGTCGCGGGTGCTGAGCACGGAATTCACTGCGATAGCAAAACCGGATTTTAAAGGTCAGAAAAGCGGCGAAAAGGCGAGAGTTTTTGCGCGAAGGAGAACCGCAAATCACACAGCAAAGAAGCGTCTGTCCAGGATCCCGAAGATGAGCGATCCAACCACATAGGAAGCACGAAAGCTGCGCACGCGAAAAATTGACAGGCACAGCTTAGTTGTGGCAGGTGAAATGCGCGATGGAACATGATTCGCTGGTTTTACCAAAACCGACAAGCACAACGAGAGTGGATCAACGAATAGCAGAAAATGTAGAACGGGGAGTTGATCAACGAATAGCTGAAATACAGAGGAGGGGTGACGAGGTGAAAAGACAGAACGAGGAGAGGAGCAACGACGAGGGTAAAATACAGAACGAGGGGTGGAGCAACGAATAGCGGAAAATACAGAACGAAGGGCGCCTGTGCAATGGGAGCTAAAAACAAAAACGAGGGCTTCCACAAAAACATTTTTCCTTCACAAAACGAGGGGCTTCCATGGGATGGGGTTGTTGATGTGTTTGCGGAAGAAAATTGGTGGTACTCCTCTGTGAGCGTCTCACTTACCCCTTTCTCCTTTTCTTTCTTTTCCAGCACCTGTGTGAGGACCTCACTACCCCTTTTCCCTTTCTTTCTTTTCCAGCACCTGTGTGAGGAAGCTATGACACTTACCCCTGCGCCACGTATCCCGCATTCCCTTATCGCTAGTGAGGTCCCCATTATAGTTCTCACATCCTCATTTCAGTTCTCACATAACTCCTCCGTTTTTTTTTTTCCGCGTGGTCCATTATTCGTACTTGGGGGTGCGCCGCTTAACAAAGAGCCCCTTAACCACCAAAGTCGGACTTTCAAATACAACCCTCTACTCGTGCTGTGAAGAAGCTATGACACATTACCTGCACCACGTATCCAGTATCCTTACGTCTTTCTCTTATCGCTAGTCTAACGCCTCATACCATTCGTCACATGGTACCAGGTGTTCCAGGTGTCCAAGTCGAACGCCAAGCTTGACTTCACGGCAACAGCGACTCCTCCTCGGCTTCAGTTCATTGCTACGTGTTCGGTTCGTTATCGTTTATCATGTCCTCGATCGAAATTAAGGATACCAAGATTTCGCAAATATGCAGTGGTGAGCGACATCTTTTCACAATGGACCCGGCGCCTGGCATGATCATTTCCACCGGTGATCGCATTATCTTGACCACTGACACTTGGACTAGCATTTCCGCTGCTTAAGAAGACTTTCGCGTCAAGCAACAACGTTGATATCCATGACAACCGCGACATGAACTTCACGCGACTTTACACGCATTACCGATGATGCCCATGGGCGCCGTGGTATCCTCAACAAGTTCATCATCGGAGTATACAAGTTGCCAGCATTGTACCTATCACCGGCGTTCAAGTTGCTCGGCATTGCCGGGATCGGCATTGCTTTTGTTGTCCTCGATCACTACTCTTCGTATCGTGCTGCTTTGTTTATCGTCTTGCGTTTCGTACCGATGAATGTGGTTCTACCCTTGAAAGTTCAACAACAATTTCGATGGCATGCACAACCACTTCCGCCGCGCTATCCGTCGTCAGCCACGACTTCAGACTCTTCCAACTGACCTACCAGACGCTCCCCTTTCAACAACCTGGCTCTACTCGATTCCGACGCACTACCCGATGTCCTTTTGGCGACTGCAAGGATCACTTTAAGGACTGCCGCAAGTTTCAAAGTTCCTAGCTATGACGACATCACCGTTCTTCTCAACAGCGCAACAAGATAATTCAAGTCAGCGTGTGTACCGCCGAAAGTCTGATGCAAGCACATCAACAGCCCCATCCCACGGAAGCCCCTCGTTTTTGTTTTAGCTCCCATTGCACAGGCGCCTCGTTCTGTATTTTCCGCTATTCGTTGCTCCACCCCTCGTTCTGTCTTTTCATCGTCGTGCTCCCTCCTCGTTCTGTATTTCGCCTATTCGTTAACTCCACTCCCCGTTGTGCATTTCAGCTATTCGTCGATCCACTCGTTGTGCTTGTCGGTTTTGGTAAAACCACCGAATCACGTTCCATCGCTCATTCTGCCACAACTAAGCTGTGCCTGTCAATTTCGCGTGCGCGGTTTTCGTGCTTCCTATGTGGTTGGATCGCTTCATCTTCGGGATCCTGAGCGAACGCTTCTTTTCTGTGTGATTTGTGGTTCTCCTTCACGCACTTTTCGCCGCTTTTCTGACCTTTTAAATTCGGTTTTGCTATCGACATTG
>JAQMWT010000089.1:0-52236 GCA_029834535.1 Chrysophaeum taylorii
GTTGGTGGTGCGTGTAAAGTACACCAAGAGGAACTCTGAGATTGGTCTGAACACACTGATATGTGGCCTCCCATTCATGGGATTGCCACATAGCCGCCGTCACGCCCAGACTTCGCCGGCTTTGTGGTTTGCTCAAAAGAGGGCTTGGTCGGATTGAAGTGCTTGTGCGGGTGGCGCTTGTTGTGTGCGATGCAGTCGGTGCATAAGTCGCGATACGGTAGGTCTGAGGCAGAGAATCCAGGAGCTGCGTACGTTGGGGGCCTGCTGCAACGTTGTCGGGGCAGTGGTGCACCCGGTGGAAGCGATTGGCACGTTCTTTGGCGTTGAGGTATTCAGCAGGTCCGTGTGCGAGGACTTGCGAGAATGGGATGAGCGGGATATGACGTTTGCGCCGAACATCGAACTTGAGTTCGGTGTCCAAGGCAGGAGGAGGCGGTGCGTCGTCATCCTGGTGCGCAGCAGGGTCACTTGGAGGTGCATCCTCATCATCACGAGTAGCGAGAGTATCTTCGTAGGACGAAGATATATAGTTTAACGACATTTCGGTCAAGCAGTTGCTGGAGATAGACGTCATAAAGGCCTGTGCCAAAGACAAGGTATTCTGCTGCACGTGTGGAGGTCAATCAAAGGTCAAAGTTGGATACATAGGATTTCTTCGTCACGGCAGCAGTATGTTGGAAGGTAGGGT
Source organism: Chrysophaeum taylorii (assembly GCA_029834535.1). NCBI lineage: Eukaryota > Pelagophyceae > Pelagomonadales > Pelagomonadaceae > Chrysophaeum > Chrysophaeum taylorii. Next base: position 689 of record JAQMWT010000089.1, read on the forward strand.
CCAACATAAGAGATTTAATATCGGCAACGAGGAGCGAAAGGTGCTTGTACAGTGTGCTGTACGTACCGGCAGGCAGAGCATTGCTGAGCATGTCGCAGCAAAGGTCGTGGCGAAGAGACAAGAGGAAAGATTCCTGTTGTTTGGTGTGGTTGTTAGCACGAATCAATTCCGGTCGAGTAGGATAGCGTAGTTTCCCGTTGCGAGGGTCGAGTAAGATAATGTTTGCATACCCTCGGACGGTGGGCAATGGAGCAAGCATGGAGTGGATTTTAGAGCCGAGTTTGCGGTCACTTCCACGAAGATACCCTATATAGCGACTATGAGATAAGTGGTGATCTTCCAGAGCAAAATGAGAGTCTTTATAGTCGAAAGAGTTGTCGGTGGCCTAGTAGGTAAGGAAGCCAGGCATAACAAAGGAACATCTGGACAAGAGCTTTTGTATGGCGGTGCCATAGGTGGCAGCGGAGCCTACTTGAGGAAGGGCTTGGATTATCCACAAGTAACCCACAAACGGCTCCAAATATATAGATCTGTCACTGTCGCGGGGGACGTTGGAGGCAGTAAACGTATACGTGCTTCCAAACGCGTCAATGGAAGCATGATATGTGGTGGCGGCGTTTTCTATGGTGAGGTTGCCGTCAGAATGGTGGCCGCCGGTTAGGAAGTAGGTATTATGTGATGTTGATGAGGTTGTAAGTAGTAAACTATGTGACGGTTGGTCAGTTTCGAAAACGGTTATGTAATAGGACACAGGAGTGGGTGAGTTAGTGTGCAATCTGGCAAACACATTATAGAGGATGGTAAAAGCCTTGACATGCAATGGATTAGTTGCATGTGGCAGTGGTTCCAAGGAGGAGCGTTTGAAACACAGCTGATGGTAAGTACGCTCGGACTGAACAGAGTGCGTGCGTTGCTCGTGAGCCCGTTGTGAGTGAAGGCGGAGAAATAACAAATTAAGTGTTTCAAGGTCAGTCATGGTAAGCTGAACAGAACCTGTGCGAGATTAAGGTGCAAACGTTTTAGGAACGGGGACATATGGAGGATCGGGGAACACCCGAATCCAATCTATAGAGATATCTTTGGATAGGCAAAGTCGTTTAGGAATGGCTTGTATGTTATCCACGATCTTAAAGAAGGGGCGTGGGTGGTGGATAGGCCATGACAGTATGTTGATTGGTCAAGTAGAATACCTGCGTGCGATGCAGATCCATCTTTCCTTAGATTGGTAGTCGCCACATAGGTAGGTCGGGAACCTGTCAACAACATCGGCACAGTAATCGAGTGTGGCATGGATGAGATTGGCGACATTTATGTGGTCTCGATGACAGTATTTGTGGAGTGGTGTCATCTCAGCCAGTAGTACCAAGGGTTGGAGAAGTTTGATGACAGACAGCATGCTGTCGAACAGAGAGTCGTCGAGCAGGCTGTGTAAGTCTTTGGTCTTATGCTGCTTTAGTAGATTCCTGTTGGTGCAGGGAGGAGTGATCTCAATACTATCGCAATAAAATTTGCGCCTTTCCTCTGGTGAGATTAGGTGAAGGTGGTTGATAAAGGCGGGCAAAGATTCAAATAATAATACTGTAGGAAAACGATGGCGTAACATGCGCACAAGCGTATCATCAGACTCAACAACAACTTTTACATTGATATTTAAGCCTAGGTCATTCGTGGCTTGAGACAGGAATGCTGGGGTTGACAAACCAGAACAGAGTAACATGACAGAGGGTTTGCGAAGATTGGGCTCTTGTGAGAGAAACACTGGGCGAGAAAGCATTCATGTTAATGGCGGAGTGTTTTGCTGGACGAACTTGTTCTGTTTCCGAAGATTAAGAACCAAAGGGCGAATCCACGGGCGATCTGGTAAAACTCTCTTGAGGAGATAGTTGTAATATGCCAGTAGATCCCTGTTGTCGTGGTATCGCTTGAGCGGAAATGCGAGGGAGCGTAGTTCGAGTTGCTTGTCGCGAGCGATGTTGTAGGTGAGACAAGGGAGAGGAGGCAAATTGGCTGCTACGTAATGTATGGGAATACGCACATCTTTGTCGATGCGGCTCGTGACAGCGCTGAGCTTTGGCTCAGATCGATCATTGAACACAGTGGTCAAGTTCGTCTGGTTCCACTCGAGCATGCTCAAGATAGCGAGATGTCGGTTGTGCACTGGCTGAAGACATGAGGCGAAGCCAATCTCCACGTAACCGATTTGTGGATGATCTGGTAGGGGAACAACTATATTACGTTTTAACGTCATACGCGAGGCACGTTGTTGTCCAGTGGCAGTTTGTATGATAATCGGCGCGTATTTGGAATCCAGTGGAATAATATGATTTGGTATAGCATAATCGTAGGTGGACATCAATGATATGGTAGCACAAGAGTCAAAATATAAAAAGGAACAATGTTGGGGGACACTGTGTACCTTCATATATTTCGTTAGTGCATTTTCCGAATGCGGGCAAGTAGTGGAGAGGCTGGCAGTGAAGAAGTTCTCCAGAAATAACAGGTGAGTTGGAATGATAATCGGTTGAACAGGTGGTGATGGTTCGTCAGCCTCATCAGCCACGCCGTGCTTCTCATCAAATGATGATAGCGAGGTCTGATCGACGTCCCTTGTGGTTTCGGCTTGTGGTGGTTGGTTGATGGCTGATTGGACCTGTGAAGATAGCGAGGACAGTAACGCTGGTGGTAACGCCGAGATGGCGGAAGCAGTAAAGAAGTTAGGCGCAATATCGGAGGGATCCCCCAGTGTGTTGGAGGCATTCTTGGTATCTGTAATAGGAGGAGTTGCCGTTGGGGTGGAGCAGTAGCAACAGTATGATGTTGTGGCTCCACGTAGTTTAACGACTTTTCGGTCGAGGATAGATGAACGTCTACATCATAAATGATGTCTTCTGCGAACATGAGCTGTTCGTTTAGGCGAAGTAAGTCACTATTGTCCTCAGTAGATGTCGTTGACAGAATATCAGCGGATTGCAACAGAGTCTCAAATAACTTGGTGATGTTCTGTTGTAGCTGAGCCGTGATATCATTATCTGTCACATGCTTCGTAAGTTCACTACACTGCTCTTGAAGTGTATTTAAGGTGAGCTTCGTTCGGTCTAATAATTGCATGTTAGATCGAGAGGACCTGTCGAAAGTGCGGGGTAAATTGGACGGTCATGGGACTGTCCAGCAGTTTTCTTGGTGACGTAAGAATCACCAGAACGATAATACGATAGGTCGCTGCGAGAGAAAGGCTGGCGAGCATCGTTAGAGTTACGCAAGCGTCTAGCGTTAAACGTGGAGGATGTTCCAGGTTGAGAAGAGGTAATGGACGCGAGTGTGTTTGCAGTTTGAGTCAGACTTTTGTCTGATAAATCCAGCGTGTTGGTCAGTAGTAATTTTGGCTTTGGTTGTGGTATCAGTCCTTCAACATAAGGTTGCCAAGAAACAGGGCGTCCTAAGCGTCTTTTGTTCGACCCATTTGATACTACATTATATAAGTCTAATGCGTATTCTAAGATATAGCTAGGGTTGGTAGGGTGACACAATCGTTCAGCGTCTGGCACAGGCCGAGATGAAGATCGAGTTTCATACATATAACACCAATCTACCCAACCACGATCGTAACGATTGTTGCTGGTATTATCGGCATAATGCCGATGTATCTCTTCATAAATTTTTATACAAAGAGTACCAAAGTCGAATTGAAGGTCAGTCTCTTCCTGGTTAAGTTGGTAAGAGATTTGCCTAAATGCTAGGACAGCTTCAATAAAGACATGGACATACCAGTTAGGATTATAAACAACAGAGTTAAACTGCTGTTTCAGGTAGGACACATCAGTAGTCGCAACAGACTCGTAGTGACTAAAGGCAATGAGCATAATGGCTCGAGCCTTGTTGGGTAAATAACTTTTGTTATACGCCTCATTGATGGCGGGCCAGGCCGCAGGTGCTGGTTTTCCAACACTTTCAAGATTGAAGTAAGTATGCAAGAATGTAGCATACGTGTTCTGATAAGTGTGCCAGTCAGCAGCAGTTAACGAAAACATGGTAACAGGGGCACGAACACGGGTGTCAAAAGCTAATGCTTTCGGGTGCGCACGATTTAAGATTCGTTCCTCTTCTAAGAAACGGTGATTGATTTCAGGGCGTAATGCCTTGACTTCATTGTCGTAACAGACAGTAGCTAGCTGAGCTACTCCTGCGTCAGGTAAGTTGGGGAAAGCTTCATTGGTGAAGTGCCATTCCTGATACTCAGGGGGCAATTCATCAACAGCTAAACGGAGATCAGCAGCCCTATCGGTCTTCCATTCCAGGAAAACGCGATCGAGAATTTGATTCCGGAGGATCTCGTAGTCCTTGCATGACCGAGTGTATGCTTCGTACGAGTCGTACTCGAGGAAGGCATCGGCATGACTGGACCGTAATAATTGCTTGATATGCTTAATTTGCAAGGATACCTTGCGGGTCTGAAGCTGAAATCGATTTCCTTCGTTGAGAAACTCAACTACAGGAGCTTCGAGCTTCAATATGTCCGCACCTGTGATCGCCTTGGGTGCGGCTCGTGCTGCGTGTTCTGCCATAGCAGTTGACGGGGAACCTGTGGGTTCAGTCACGCAGTTGACACTGTCTAGACATTCTAAGGGGGTCTGTCTATCGGTGTCTATGTACACTCATGCGTTATCGATGGAAAAATGTCTATTTGACAACTGTGCAAGCTGTGAGTCCAGAGTAGTGCCGCTAAGCGTAGTCACTCATGGCAGCTGGTTATTTTGGTGCTCTCAAGGAGCTTGGTAGGTGCATTGCCATGGAATGTACGAGTGGACGTACCCAAAACAATATTCCATAACATGTGTGCAAGAGTACAGGTTAGCCAACTTACACACACATCAACATTAACATGACAATACGATACTATGAACAGGTGCACACAAGGTTACACGATCACGTGTGCAAAATATGCTATATACAGCCCAATGGTAATGGCGTTATATTAACAAGCGTGTTTGCGTGGCGAGGCTGGGCCGGCGCGGTAACAGTCCAAAACCCATAGGTTACGTGCACGCGTCGACATATGGTTTATCAGGGACCCGCCTGGGCCCATAACCTGCAGAGCATTTAGCACGCAGTGGTAAGTCACCTGGGAAACCACCCCGTCTCATCATGAACGTCTGGAAGGTTAATTCGGGGAATGAAAGGTTATGTTCCCTATATCCTCAGAACACGACAGGCGGCATCTAGAACTACACGAGAAAGGCTAAGTGTATAGTGCTACATACCTCGGGACGCGCTAGACCATGATGATGAGCTTGAGCACAAATCAGAGGACTAAATGACTGTGTATAAAGGAAGAAGAAGGGTAAGGAGGAGATCACGTTCTCAACGGACGGATAAGGGTAAGAGGCAGCAGATTTCTCTGCAATCATAAACCAACTCTCCATCCTCAAGTTGCGAGGCTTGGTGAGCGTGAGCAAGTGTTGTGGCGAGCGTAACCGACCCCGAGTTCGTATCGACCTCGAGCAGTGAGGTCTCCGGCTTGTCGGTGAGTACCCCCTCTGTCACCCCTGGTCGGGAACGTTTTTGCGGCCGCAGTGACCGCCGGTCCGGCTGAGAGGGGCGGGTGAAGAAGTTTCGGCCATACCTTCATCAGCGGTATCTTCTATCATAAGTGATCTCCCAGCCTCAAGGTAGAGGCTTGGGGAATGTGTGATAGTTTGTGGCTACGAGAGGTCCACCCCCCCCCGTCCGGCATCCTCGAGTTTACGAGGGCGGAGTCCGTGTCAGGGGGAGCTTGGTGAGCTAGACCTTCGTACTGCTGTGGAGTTGTCCATTGTGTCAACGGTCGTTTTGACGTTTCGATCACTTCAACGGCTATACGGTTTCGCCGTCTCACGGTTACGTTGCCTACCAGAGTCGACCGAACCGTTTCGGAGATGGCCACCCCAACGATAACGTTGATGTATTCGACGGAATAGTCGGACTGCCCGGTGGGAAACTGATTTCCACTACTAGTGCGGAGGGCTATTGGACTCTACATGGTGACGAGAACGCGACAATCGAACCGTGATTTGCGTTTGCCACTTATCCTCTCATGTTTCTGATCGATGACACATTGACGTCGGTGGAATCCCGCCGACTCGAAGCGCTTCTTGAAGATTCACTGGAAAAGTTATTGTTTCTCGAGTCGATCGTACCGGACGTCCTGCTACATCGTGATGATCTCTCAAAGCTTGTCGGTGATGAATTAGCTCGTATAATATCTAACCAGCGCGAGCTAGAGCAAAGATACGAGTCCTTGGTAGCCCAGCGTTCATCATTGAAGGGAATGTTTTGTAAGTCGAGATTCACAGAAGTCCAGGACGAAATTCGTGATGTGTCTGGAATGCTTCGCGAATCTACGAAAATCCTCTGCCGCAACTTAAAAGACAATCCTAATGTATCGGGAAATCTTTTAAAAATACGAGACGAAAGACTCAATTTGATTGATGTCCTGCAGCAAACCGCGGACGAGGTTTGTAATCGCTGCAAATACCTTGTTAGTACTGCTCCGTACACAGCTTCGCGTTAAGGGTTCATATGAATTGCTGAAGTTATACCTGCCGTTTTACAAAGTTGAGCAAGATCGCCTTGCGGCTGTCATGCAACGGGAACATGAAATGTCCGAGACAGTGAAGCAGTGTGATATCAAGTTGCGCGTTGAACAGGCAGCACACCGAATGCGAGTTGCAGAGCTGACTGGTGACATTCTGCTTCTAAAGCAAGAAGTACATTCAACGAAACAGGAGAAGACATTTTGCTGCAAGTATTATCAGCAGGATGCTCATGCTCGCAATTGCACAATAACGCGCGTGTACCACCAAACTGAGAGTATGTCCGGAAGGAGAAGTCAACATTTAGATGAACATTGTATCTTCGAAAATGGAGTGCATGAAGACATCATGATATTTTTGAAATCAAAACACAGCCAACTGATCGACGCTCTGGCTGAACGGCAGATGATTTATGATGAGAAATGTGGCTTACTGCGACACAAACTTTATAAGCTAATAGAGCGACGTATTCTGAACGTGGAACGCTTATGCCTTCTTCGTGAGCGTCATCTTCGGGAAATTGCAACTGCCAAAAGCATCAGAGACAGCAGCGCTTGCCGGGCAGAAATAGAACAATGTCTTAAATCTGAGTTTACAAGAAAGAGCGGTGCAGCTGCTAAGTTGCAGCATGCTTTTCGTTCATATCTTCAATGACGTTGTAGTAATTGTCTTGAAGGCTGCCAGAGCAAATTGGCAAGAAGAAGGTTGTGAACACTTGGAGAGCCCGAGGTATGTTGACGCTTTCTTCGCGTCTCATTCCTCTCATGATGACGGAAGAACTCGCTGTTAATGATTTCAAAAGAACCCGCCTTTTTTTGCAAATTTTGTGCAAGATACCGCCCAAAACATACTTTCGCTTCAGCATGTTACTACCTCCGTTAAGCTCTAAATGCACATGTTGTTTTTTCGATCGTAACCCAAATGCGCATTTAGAGCACGTTGATCAACAAAGGTTGTTCATCCTATACATCCTTAAAGAGCGGATGAACAAGTCCTCTGGTTGCTACCGCATGTCCTGGCTCGCCTGCCTTTGAACATGTCCCCTCCGGATGCTGCATCGTGACAGCTACGGATTCAAATGTTTTTGCGATGCACTCAATGTTGTTTTATGTGGTGCTTTGATAGTCACCTGTCATCTCATGTATCAGCTCACACATACTGACAGCAGAATTCACACGATCACCCTGACCGCTGTATTAGACACCCTGTGTTCATCTTGTTGGTTCTTGTGCATTTTGGGTAGTCGAATCTGGTACACTTTCATTTTGCTCGCTCTACACTTGCGTTGTAGTAAAATGTAGCCATAAGAGCCTGAATCCCGAATCCTCGGTTGTTTGCCATGGAGGTGCATGCGCAACCACGCGAGGACTTGAAGGTCTATTCGCGCGAACAAGAGTAGAGTGTGGGACAGTTCTACTAAGACGCCTCAGCTCCACACAGGCCGCTGGTTACCGGAGCTCTCGTCGCAGTGCAAGGGGACAATCTAAATGTCGACTGCCACAGATGGGACTGCGGTGGTGCGCGCAAGGGGTATGAGAGGGTGTGAGTGGCGGAAGGGACCAAGGTGCAGAGAAATCCGCTAACTCCTACCCTTATTCCGTCCGTTGAGAACGCGGTCTCTTCCTTACCCTTCTTCTTCCTTTTTACACAATCAAATAGTCCTCTGATTTGTGCTCAAGCTCATCATCATGGTCTAGCGCGTCCCGCAGGTACGTAGTAATTACATGTTACACTGATGTGTTGCTATGTATCGTCTGTCGTGTGCCGAGGCTAGGGGGACCCTATCTTTTAGTTCCCTGAAACCTACTTATCCTTGCCAGACTCACGCGGTGAGACGGGATGGTCTCTCAGTGATCTAACCACTGCCTAGCGGAATTCTCTGCAGGTTATGGGCCCAGCGGGGTCCTGAGGGATCATGTGTTGCATGCACGTATACTTATTGGGTTTTGGATCGTTACCGCGCCGATCAAGCCTCGCCATGCAATACAATTGTTTGTACACGCTTTAACATGGGTTGTATATAGCTACATCGCACACGTTAAAGAGTGCGTACCCCTGTGTGCTTGTTTATAGTATCGTAGTGTCGTGACAGTGTCGGTGTGTGCGTAGTCTGTACTAGTCTTGTATTGATTGCACGCGCGCTTGGAATAATTTGGGTATGTCCACTAGGACACTCCACGATAGTACAAACCTACCGCTCTCCGAGCACCACCTTACACAACTACCTGTTCAGTGCATACCCTTTCACACTGACAGGAACCACAGTTTGCGCAGTTGCCATGTAGGCGCTTCCATTGTTTACCTGATGAGTGTACATAGACACTTCCGCTAGACAGAGCCCCATAGAATGCTCTAGAAGGTGTCGATTCTGCTCTCTGACAACCCACAGGCTCAGTCACAGTTCTCTTGCAGAACGAGCAGTAAAGGTCTCACCCAAAGCAGTCTGGGTGCTGACATTCCCTTACCTAAGGTCCCCGTTGATTTTCTCAGCGGGAACAACCATTCCAACACCAGAGTGGCGGTGTTCACCTTGGTTATGTTGAAAATTTGCCTTTGAATACCAGGCGCCTCATATATGAGGCGCTCCCACTCATATCAGACCATCAAGTAGCACAGTTGGCTAGTGTTTGCTGTGCTGACGAGGTTAGGGCTTTCACGCCCGGAATTAACGATCGCCTTAAGGATAGTGAACGCAATCTTAACCTTACCCATTCTCGCGAACTTGCTCTCGGCCTAGCCAGCCATCACCCAGAGATATTTAACCTTTTTTTACGAAGCAGTGTCTCCGAATGATGTCTCGTATTTGAATCAACAATTAAACGCTGTTGTGTATAATTGGTGTGTACATGTTGTTCATTAAGTGTGTGCATTCTTTCAAGCATCGCCTGTTTCAACTCAAATGCTGGACACCCATGGATCTGAACTTGACCTCATGCGGAACTCTCTCCAACATCTGCTTCCGACCGAAATGTCGTTAAACTATGGGCCAGAACGGTTTACTGAGTCTGGACTCAGCGCCATCCTTCCTACTGATTCCAATGGCCGGCTTTCCTTATGCCATTCTGCCGAGTCGGTAAACTTTACTGCAGCTGCCCTTGCCCAGCTTTCTCAGGAGCAGCTAAAATGAACTATCCTCTGACAACACCAGCAACAATCGCTACGATAGAGGATGGGTCGACTGGTGCCTCATCTACGAGACACGCTCTTCTACCAGAGCACAACCTGAAGCTAACAGGCTATGCCATCCTTCTGACTCTTCAGCTATTCTTGAGTACGCACTGGACCTCTACAACTCAGTGTCCAATACTACAAGCGATAAAAAACGTCTTGAACCGCCAGTCTCTTGGATCCCTTACGTAGAAGGATTGTCCACACATCAAAAACCCAAACTACTGCTAACCCAACTGCTGGACTCTACGGACATTGAACTGGCGCACACGGCACATGTATTTGCGTCACTTACCAATTCAGCCAATGGGCAACAGTCGAAACCCGCGTTTAACGCACGACGCGTACGTAACTCAAAAGACGCTAGCCAGCTTCTCTCCCAATGATCTTACCTACTACCGGTCCGGTGACTCCTATGTCACCAGAGCTCGCAGTCCTGGTCAATCTAATGATCGACCTGTGTATGCACGCACCTTTGACAGACCTTCTCGATCGGATATGAAATTTTTAGATCGCACCAAGCATGCCATGCATGCACTCAAAGATCAATTCCGCGAACTCCCCAAATATACTGACCAAAGTGCCACTACGTCTCAGCTGTAAGATAAGATTACAAAGCTATTTAAAACGTTGTTGCAATCTGCCGATTTTATTGCCACTACGTCTAACCCAGACGACAATACAGACTTGCTCCGCTTAAATGATCAACTTTCCTATGCCGAAGATATCGTTCGGAATGTTGACATACATATGCTTTTGACCGGAACGTCGTTAAACTATGGGGGAGACCATCCTGCTGTGTCTGCACCCAACTCCTCTACTCCATCTTACGTAAATAGCATCAGTTCATCACCCGCCACTGTTCCCGCGGAATCAGTCAATTTTACAGCGGACGCTATAGCAATATTATCATCCGAGCGGCTGACTGAGCTCTCGTCACATGTCACTGCAGCTGTGGCGGCAACTCCTGACCGCTAAGGCTTACCCCCCCTCTCTCGAGGCTTGATACCCGTTCAACGGGACATCTTTCCCGATCTTCTTAGTGACATCATACCTCTCTTTTGTGAGAAGCATTCTTGCTGTATTCTTGTAGTTTACTTGCTATCATATACCATCTCTCCATCTTGTTGAGAGGCTTGGTGAGCGTGAGCAAGGTGTGTGGCGAGCATACCCGACCCCGAGTCCGTGTGTTCCTCGTTCAGTGAGGTCTAGGACGAGTCGGTGAGTACCCCCTGTGTCACCTGGGGGTCGGGAAGGTTTTTTCTGTGCCGCCATACGTGGTGGAGGATATGAGATCGTGCGACTACATCGGTCGCCGACGAGCGAGTGCTGCCGTACGTGTTGTATTACGTGGTCCGGATTTGTACGCGAGCCCTGATCAAGCACACGGAGTTCCATTGGACCGGTTTGCGTTGAGAATATACGCGAACGTTGTTTGTGTTCGTACGATCCGAGTGACGACGAACACGCGTGCGAGTTGGAAATCGCAGCGCATTCTCCCGGGAATTGATTTTGGTATAGCTGAACGGTGGAAGCTGTTTAGCGAGTGGGATCACTACCCACGGGCATTTTTGAATTGCCAGCGGATTGGAATTCCGCGAGTGCTGTTTTTACAGCGACAGATAGCGCTGTTGGAATCAACGTGAATTACTTCGAGTGATCGGATCCGGGCGTGTTTCGAGATTCTTGATCGATATTTGATACAGTATGGAGATAAACGCAGACTTGCGTGAGGAAGAATCTCCTCCATTTCTTCCCGCCGCCCCTGAGATAGGCCGCGAGGAAGGTGAATTAAGAGAGGCCGAGGCAGTCGACGTTGCTGACGTGCCCCCTGATGTGCCTCCGGATACTGCCATTTTTTCGCCGTTGAGTCCAACGACTCCGGATCGTGGCGAGCGTGTTACTATTGAGCGCGGATCTGCAGCCCGATGTCGACTTCGTGAAGACCTCGAGCGGAGACGTCGCGAAAATGAACGATTAGCTGAGCTTTTTGCTCGTGAAAGGGCTGAAGCGAAAGTGGAAGCGGCTCGACGAGAAGTTGATATGCTCAATGATGCATTACAGCAAGAGATTGAGACCTCGAAGACCCTACGTGAAGAGGTTGAACGATTTCGTCGTGAACGAGATAAATTGTTAGCCGAACGTACGCGTCGGGAGAGTAGCCGCGAACGACCCGTGAGTCGACCCGAAACGGAAACGCCCGTGAGGCCGCCTGAACCGGAAAGGAACACTGAAACGGGGAATGAACCTCCGCCCCGAGTCGATACGGAGAATGAGGGTAGGGCGGACATTGAGAATGAAAGTACGAAAATTTTACGGGAATTATCGCGGGGAATATCGCAGACGGTTGCCAACGCCTTCGAAAAGGGCAACTTGAGCCGATCCCATCGACCCACTTCCAGTTTGAAGCCTGATAACTTCAATCTCGTCATCGACGGCCGAGACCAACGGCAATTCAATTTGGATTCGGCGGCGATGATGCATACTTTAGCAGATGACCATTACTCGGTCGAGAAATTACGTTACTTACTACCTGTGCATCTACGGGACACCGTTACACCAATTTTTGAGGAACACTTGCAGAAATACGAGGAGCTCTGCGATGAGCTACCACACGGTCCGTCGTTTTACTTGAAATTAGATACTGACGATGAAGAGCATGGAGTCTCGGTTCGTCGTATCCGTCGTCTTAACAAGACGTATTGCGACAAGATTTTGGATTATTTTAGATCGACTTGCCGACCTCCGCGCACGCAGCAGGAGCTGCTTGACAAGCTGCGGAAGGTCACCCAGGCTTCAGTCCGAAGAAGTCTGGGGAGCGGCACGTCCAAACGTATTGTACCAGATTCCAATCTGAAGCCTTGGAGTTTTGTTCCGTGTCCAGCCGCACGATGGATGATGTCGATATCCTCGACCAGCTTATCAGTGGATTGACGTCCAAGGAGTTGAGGACCCGTGTGCGGACTATGAGGAGCGGACATCCTGATAGTTACGTGACTTTTAAGTCGATGGTAGCGCTTATTACGCGGCTCGAGAACGACTTACGAAAGTTGATGGAGGAGGAGAAGGACCTAATCCGAACTCGAATAAACCGCCGCGAGGGCGGGGAGGTCGAGCTATGGCCTCCGATCAACAAGCCAAGCAAGATGCGGATAAACCGTTTGGGAATACGGATCCGCTGATTTTACGAGATCCTTTTTTGTGGGGCAAGAGAACGTGCCCGCACTGTGGGTTCTTCTGGACCACCCATGATGAAGATGAACACGGAAATCGCGTTGTTTGCAACCGCGATCCGGATCGTTACTACTGTGCGATGTGGAAGCGAATTCGTAAGCAGAAGAAGCAGCCCATATCGCGGTCCGATTGGGCGAAGCGTGATGATGCATCTCATGCGAACGCCAAGCACGGATCGGAGCCTTCTAATGAAATTCAAACGGCCCTCGCCGATCTTGGAACACAATGGCGACCATGGTGAGCGAGGTCAGAAGCATCAAGGATACTACGTCGTTTTCTACACGACAGCGAGACGGACGATCACCTTCTAGACGATCGTCACGCCGACATCGAAGCCAGAGCCCTAATCGAAAAGCCCATACTGCTCAAGACAGCCCGAGTCCTTGCCGTCACCGGAGCTCTAGTCGCAATTCGCGCCGGCGCCGACGTCATCGACATTACGATGACGAGTATGACGGAGGCAGATATCAGGATAGTTCGGGACATTCGAGCGCATCTTTCGCGTTCCAATCTTTATGCGACGCGCCGCCAATGTCGGGGGTTGTCTTTTACCCGACGGCGCGCCCTGCCCGAGTCTCCGATGATGTTGCCGATGTCGCTGTGACGAGCAGCCATCGTTTGCAACAGGAGCAACATACCACCAACGCTCGGATCGTTCGGTGGCCTTCTACATCGTAGGTGGAAGCAATGTCAGATGCTACTTGGGATTCTCCGCACTATTGGGAAGACTCAGATTCGGAGACCGACGAACCCATGCCGCAGGTTCCAGTGTCCCCCCATTCGTCAATGTGCATGTCTTGCAGGGCAGTTTACGATGATGACGTTAGACCTTTTGAGTTGACGTCGAGGACGACGTCTTCTTTTCCTACGGGGCCCCCCGAGACCGTTTTAGCCGATGTTCGGGTGTTTGGAGCCATAGTGGATTACCCGCGGAATCGCATTGCGTTTCTACGCACACAAGTCGCTTACGGGCGCAAGATGTTAAAGGTGCAGGATCGACGAGTAGATTCTCCGAGACAGACAGACAGACAGACAGACAGACAGACAGACAGACAGACAGACAGACAGACAGACAGACAGACAGACAGACAGACAGACATGTGTCGACTGCTAAGAGGGGGGTGTGTGTGGGGAGCATGAAGGATGTGGGTGGGTTTGTGGGGTATGAGGGATGTGCCTGACGGGCGGAGATAAGTACGCGGGACCTAGTCGGGGTCATTGTCTGTTTGTCCCTCGATTTAGGGTAAGGCTCAGGTAGGCCCGTGAGCGAGGCAGGCATTGATCCTCCAAGCCGTCTACGGCGACCTCGCAGACTGTTTCCACGACCCGCGGCGGCTCTCTCAGCGCGCCATTCTCACGCCCCGTCGAAACGATGTTGTCGATGCTGACAACGCGCGCATGACCGCGGCCTTTTTTTCGCGGAGACGAGGCGTCGGAGTTCTTTTCGGCCGACTAGGTTGGGTCGGAAGACGACGCCTCGCTCTTTACAGTCGAGTTTTCGACTCCCTGACAACAAACAGCATGCTGACTTTGATCGCGAGCTTAAAGTCTTCGCAACCTCGACCCGTCGCACGGCCACTGCAACGGTACCAGATACATGATCGATCGTGTCGTGTCACTGAGGCTCCTCCAACCTGTATTCCTTAAGGCCCGCCGACGCCAAACGATCAACAAGAGCCAGGGCCAGACGCCCCGCGAGGTCGGCGTCCTCTTGCCCAAGCCCGTCTTCTGCCACGTCCAGGTCTACGTGCCTCTCTGTCGATCAGCAACCCCGAGGTTATTCTCTTCCGGGTCGACGACTCCACCCTACCCCACACGTGCTGCGCAATACCGATAAGCCCCCTCCCGGCGTCTACACGCGCACTGTAGGTGAACTTACTGGGACAAGGTGAACTTACTGGGTTTAGAGATTGGGACTAGGTGAACTGAGTGACCAGGTGAACTTACTGGGACCAGGTGAACTTACTGGGGGTTTTAGAGTAAACGCAAAGGTTGGCGGCGCGTGCGGATCAAAGCAGCTTGGATTGGCGGGGGTGAGAGCGACGAGCTCAAAGGAGAGTGGGGTGAGTGGGTGTGAGCACGAGTGGGTTTACGCCGGGTTAGAGATTGGGACTAAGTGAACTAACCGACCAGGTGAACTTAATGAGACCAGGTGAACTCACTAGGGTTAGAGATTGGGACTAGGTGAACTTACTGGCCTGCACTTGTTTCAACTAATCTGAGTCATCGATTTGGCATGCTAACTTTTGCGTGTCGGCTCAGCGCTCCGCCCGCCGGGCTTTGCGTCCACGGGAACTTCACGACCTCATCTGTCGGTCAGGGCAAAGTCCGGCGGGCAGACGGTGCTAATCAGACCGTAATGTCGCCGCGTCCTTATGGCACTTCTCGCAACAGCTGCGGATGATATTTTGGCGGCAGCGACGGCATTAGATACCGAAGGCTGGTGGGAAATCGACGTTGGCTTCACACGACGCGTTGGTGCGAGTCTAAATCTCACTGTCGACTACGAAATACTCAACGCCGCGCTCAATAGAGATCTTTGTCCGACTCTTCGAATGCACCACCACAAAGATGCGGCTGGCCGGAGGCACTGGTCGTAGTGCAGAAACCCGACGAAGTTCACGGGCACCCCCCCCCCGCCGTATTCCTTGCCAATGTGGCGCAGGCGGAAGCCGCGGGACCAACCACCCACGCAGCTGTCATGCCTGGGACTGGCCGATTCCAACGACGTGGGCCATCCTCTCGGAGTACGGCGCCGGCGCCGGCGGCAATCCCAAGCCGCGTGCTGTGGAGGCCCCAGTCCCCGCCGCGGCCCCCGACATTGCCACGGCCCTGGCCTCCACCGAGACCCACGTCGACCCAATGCCGAGTACCAACAAGAGGCGGGCTCAGACGACGCCGAGCAAAGCACCTCCAAAGTCGGACGAGGAGTACGACGACACGCCGTCGCCAGCCCCGTACCGCCAACCCGAGGCCGTCATGGCAAAGCCCAAGCTCGAAGCCGAGGATCACTCAACCGAGATCGCGAGACTGAGAGCGCGTGTCAGGCATCTCGAGGACGTTCAGGCCAAGCTGCAGCAGGCTGAGACCGAGCTAGCCGCCTACCACCAGACGACGATCTTCAAGTCGAACTACGCCAGCACCGAGAGCTCGTGAACTTCAACGCCAGCATGATAAAGAAGCAGGAGTGCGAGCTCGAGGCGCTGTGTCGAGCGGCTGATGAAGCTCGACGCCGAGTCGAGATGGCGCCAAAGGTGCGCGTCCGGGATGCCGAGGACCGCGCCACGGCGGCGGAGGTGCGCGCCTGGGACGCCGAGGCCCGCGACTCGGGGGCCCAGGCGTGGTTCTTGGCGAAAGTCGCGCGCGCCGAAGCAGACATTGCGCGTGCTGTGGCTGTCGCCGACGACCGCGCCGAGGCTCCCACCGCCGCTGCACGTGCGTCTGCTGAGGCCCGAGTGCAAGAGCGACGCCGCCAGGCTGACGCGGACCGTCAGGCCCGCAAGAAGGCGAGGGCCAGTCTCAAGGTCGCTCACGACTATGCCAGTGTCCAACGCGAGCTGCATAATCAATGGTTTGTTGACCAAAACAATCAGATAAAGAGGCTGACGCAGGAGCTCGACCTCGAGCGAGCTCAACACGCCGTCGCCCTCGCGCAGAAGGCCGAGGCCTATGCCGCCGAGCAGCTGCGGTCTTTTAGGCTGGAAGCGCAAGTCACCGCCGAGCAGAAGCAGTCCGCGGTGCACTTGCAAGCATTCCAGAGGGAGCACGATGCTCGGAGCCAAGTAGCAGCGGAATTGGCCACCTCCTACGCTAGACTCGCAACTCTCGACGCTATTCTGAGCGACGCCAATGTGTGCGTCGTGTCTTTGCGCAACGAGGACAGTCAGCGGCTGTCAGTGCACGTTTTTCTGCGCAGGGCCCCAGATCCACGAGAGGCTGTTCTCGCCTCGGCCTACGGCTAGAATGTCTGGCTCCTAGAAGTCGGGCTCGAGCTTCACGACCAGCGCCTCGACCGCTCCTATCTGACTAGCGAGTGGTATGACAAGCTCGATGTTGGCGAGCGCTACCATAGGACCCGCCGAGTCCTGCAAAATCACCCTCGACTTTGGGGCTTTGTGCGCAACAAGCTGACGCAGATGGATGGCAAGGTGCCAACAGACGCGGTAGTCCAGCTCCAGATCGAGATGGACATGTTCTCTTTCCAACGCAACTGGAACTTCACGCAGAGGGTCCTCTCGCCGTTGCTCGCTGCGCGTGGTGTCACTCGGACCGTCTCGAATCTGCTCAACGCTGCCGTTGGCGTCATGATGTCGAAGTCATCTCTTGATCGCCACCGCAAAAGGCAGCTCGCGACCTTCTTCTCTCGCGTCTCCGCGTTCCTTCGGCTCAACCCTACGGAACCCAAATTTGTCGCCCTCGACAACTATCAGCAGCAACGCCAGGGCGCGGGTTCGGCGTCGCATGGCAGTGAACACCGCGCGCGGATAGCCCCCGTCATCGACTTCGTCATCGCCACCCTACAGTATCCGCCTCAGAACGACTGCTGGAAGCTCGGCGCGGGTGAGGTCGCGTGGACGGGCGTCCTTAACAAGGCCCGCCTCTGGGAAATCATGAACCTGGACACGACGCCTTTCATCCAGAAGCTCGAAAGGCTCGTCGGCTTGTCCATTGGCAGCATCACCCACAATCTGGACGAGCGTTACCTCGAGCCCCAAGCCGCGGTGGCGGCGGAGAGAACCGGGCCTCGGTCCGCGCTCACACGGAAAGACCAACTTGCGAAGAACCAGGTCCTGGCCAACATTTAGCTCGTCCGTGAGCAGTTCTACATGGAGGAGGAAAAGAAACCCGAGGACCTGCGCCGCCGGAAGACCGACCAGAACTTCGGTCTCGGGGGTCGAAGCACCTTGGCGCCGGCGCGATCGACGCCAAGTCAAGCGGCAAGTTCGACAATTTCCGGACCCTAGCGTACATGCATAAGATTTTCTGCGACGCCAAAGTGGACGGCGACCTCAATGCGAACGAGCAGGGCGGCGAGCCGGTCTGGAAGATGAAACGTGTCCACTTCGTTGCCGGCGACCACGAGACAATCCCTCGGTTCAAGTCGCTCATTCTCATGAGCCGCTTGGCCGGGTACGATACCTTCAACTACGTCTTCCCGGTCCCGGAACTCTGGGACGCCGCTGGGGCCGTCCTCAAGAAGCTCGTGATCGGGTCGGGCCACGACAGCGATAACGAGTGGTCCTGGGTCCGGGTGCTTTTCTTCGACGAGAACATGCGCATCTACCGCGACTTGGGCGAAGACGAGGAGGTCCCCTGGGGGAAGATCTCGCGACAGTTCCACTTCGTCGACTACTATCATGCGACCCTCGTGCTCCACATGGCGTGGCTTGCTATTCGGCCGGCCTACCTCCCGGTCCTCCAGGCAAACCTCGATAAGCGCCCCATCCGCCTCCTTTACGACTTCCTTGAGAAAGTTTTGCCGTGCGCGGTCTACTACATATCCGGCCTCAAGATGGACCCGGTCACCGCGCGCGACGTCCTGGCGCAGTTCCAGCGCGTGGCGTCGCGCTACAACGCGCTGGGCTATTCGGGTGAGCTCCTCCAGTTCATCCACGACGTCGACAATCTCAGCGCGGATCGCCGCCGCAACCTCGACGGGAACATGCCGAAGCTCGTGGGTGTGATCATCGAGTACATCCACGTCAAAAATCGCCGAGAGCGTGACCACGCACAGCATTTCCACGGTCGAGAGCATCAACATGCAGCATGCTTGCATGGAGAGCATCGAGCGCGGCGTCGAGCTTCTCTACCTCATCATGAACCACGACGCCCAGCACAACGCGACATACCACACCCCGGACATCTTCGGATCCGACGAGTTGATCGGCAGACTCGCTCGCCATATCCGTGGTGTCGTCGACCAGGCGGTGAAAGCGACGGCGACGCCAGTGCAGAAGAAGAATAAAAGGGGCGACATGGTGGCCGATGACTCGCGGCTCGTCATCTCTGGCCTGGGTAGGAGGAGTTTCACGATCCCGAAGTGCTTGCTTCTGGACGAGACCGCCACGAACGAGAAGAAGAAGGAGAACGTCATTGAATCTATCGCGAAGCTCATGAACCTCGAGAACGAGCTCCCAACCAAAATGTTCTTCGAGACCGACGAAGCCGGCAACAAGATCCCCCTCTCACAGATGGACCGCGCCGCTCTCGTCGCTGCTCTGCGCCAATACGAGCACAACGCCGCCAGCCGGACTGACGGGGCGCGAGTTGCTTGCGACGCTCCGCCGTAAGCTCGGGCCACATCTCCGCCGCAAAACCATCCAGGAGACGACAAAGGGTTCCTACGGCAAGGTGGGCGATCTCATTCGCAAGCTGGGAAAAGGTTACTTCAAAGGAATCGTTGGGAACGAAGGCGTCTTCGCCAAGTATGACGACCCCGGCGATACCGATACCATCCCCACCGACGACCCCATGGAGTCAATCGAGACTTCACTCTTGAGTTCGATGAAAGATGAAATTATCGGGGGAATCGAGGGGGAACTGGTTGAAGGATATATACTGCACTTGTACACTTAAGCTTTTCAGTGACGCTCGTCGCGAACCGAGTCAGAACTTCAAATAAGAAGGGCTAACGCTTGGGCTGTTGATGGGGACTCATTTAGGTTTTCTCTAGTAGACAGACAAACAAACAAACAGACAGACAGACAAACAGACAAACACAAGTGCAGGCCAGTAAGTTCGCCAGTAAGTTCACCTAGTCCCAATCTCTAACCCCAGTAAGTTCACCTGGTCCCAGTAAGTTCACCTAGTCCTAATCTCTAACCCCAGTAAGTTCGGCGTAAGCCCACTCGTGCTCACATCCACTCACCCCTCTCCTCTGAACTCGTCCCTCCCACCCTCGCCAATCTAAGCTGCTTTGATCCGCACACGCCGCTCCTTTGAACTCGTCCCTCTCGCCCTCGCCAATCTAAGCTGCTTTGATCCGCACACGCCGCTAACCGTTGAGTTTACTCTAAAAACCCCAGTAAGTTCACTTGGCCCCAGTAAGTTCGCCTGGTCACTAATTTCACCTAGTCCCAATCTCTAACCTCCGTAAGTTCACGTGGTTCCAGTAAGTTCACCTATAGTGCGCGTGTAGACGCCGGGAGGGGGCTTATCGGTATTGCGCAGCACGTGTGGGGTAGGGTGGAGTCGTCGACCCAGATGAGTACATCCTCGGGGTTGCCGATCGACAGAGAGCCACGTAGAGCTGGACGTGGCAGAAGACGGGCTTGGGAAAGAGGACGCCGACCTCGCGGGGCGTCTGGCCCTGGCTCTTGTTGATCGTTTGGCGTAGGCGGGCCTTAAGCGATACAGGTTGGAGGAGCCTCGGTGACAACGACACGATCGATCATGTATCTGGTACCGTTGCAGTGGCCGTGCGACGGGTCGAGGTTGCGAAGACATTAAGCTCGCGATCAAAGTCAGCATGCCGTTGGTTGTCAGGGAGTTGAAAACTCTACTGTAAAGAGCGAGGCGTCGTCTTCCGACCCAACCTAGTCGGCCGAAAAGAACTCCGACGCCTCGTCTCCGGGAAAAAAAGGCCGCGGTCATGCGTGCGTTGTCAGCATCGACAACATCGTTTCGACGGGGCGTGAGAATGGCGCGCTGAAAGAGCCGCCGCGGGTCGTGGAAATAGTCTGCGAGGTCGCCGTAGACGGCTTGGAGGATCACTGTCTGGCTCTCGCGCCTACCTGATCCTTACTCTCGCGCCTACCTGATCCTTACCCTAAATCGAGGGACAGACAGACAGACAAACAAACACACTCTGTCGATTAGTAGTTACAAGTGCAGGCCAGTAAGTTCACCGGGGGTGCCGATCGACAGAGAGCCACGTAGAGCTGGACGTGGCAGAAGACGGGCTTGGGAAAGAGGACGCCGACCTCGCGGGGCGTCTGGCCCTGGCTCTTGTTGATCGTTTGGCGTAGGCGGGCCTTAAGCGATACAGGTTGGAGGAGCCTCGGTGACAACGACACGATCGATAATGTATCTGGTACCGTTGCAGTGGCCGTGCGACGGGTCGAGGTTGCGAAGACATTAAGCTCGCGATCAAATTCAGCATGCCGTTGGTTGTCAGGGAGTTGAAAACTCTACTGTAAAGAGCGAGGCGTCGTCTTCCGACCCAGCCTAGTCAGCCGAAAAGAACTCCGACGCCTCGTCTCCGGGAAAAAAAAGGCCGCGGTCATGCGCGCGTTGTCAGCATCGACAACATCGTTTCGACGGGGCGTGAGAATGGCGCGCTGAAAGAGCCGCCGCGGGTCGTGGAAATAGTCTGCGAGGTCGCCGTAGACGGCTTGGAGGATCACTGTCTGGCTCTCGCGCCTACCTGACCCTTACTCTCGCGCCTACCCGATACTTACCCTAAATCGAGGGACAAACAGACAGACAAACAGACAAACATCTGTCGATTAGTAGTTAGGAAGAGAGACAAACAGACAAACAGACAAACAGACAAACATCTGTCGATTAGTAGTAAGGAAGCGCAACGCTGAACAAGAGTGTGCACGATGACATCCTCACACATCCTCGCGTGAACTCGGTCGCGCCCAAGTTCCCCGCCTTGTAAAGGCCTCCAATGAAACCCAACGCAGCTTATGGAGCAGAGGATTTACGCTGCTATCTGCGATGGCGTAAGCTGCGAGAGGAGCGCCGAGATTGTGTGTCTCGTGGAGACGCTTGGATCCTGCCTACTGCGCGGAAGGGGAAAGTTTGTCGTCCCGACCCATCTGGCTTGTGTACGGAGCCTGGACTCCTCGGAGACAAGATCATTGGTTGCACAATGCAACACATCGATGGAGTGGGTGCGGACACCAAAGTTTTTGTTCCCAATTCCTCGGCATGACGTGATGTGTGATATGAATGATGACCATGATGATGTTTGCAGCGGCTACAAGTACGATATAGAAATTGATGCAATACCCTCACAGATGAACAGGAAAACCTTTCCAGGTGGATTGGCTCCTCTCATAGCTGGGGCTTGTGTGAATGGCGCAAGGGGGTATTTAACCTTCGATATGCCCATGCTTGGTCTACATCGCAGAGTTTGCCGCCTATGGATCAGCGAGATCGTCGACGAATGCATGTCAGAAAGGTATGCTCGAGATCTCGATGCTATAATTGGTCGGGCAACTGAGGATGAATTTCTTTGTGCGGCCGCATTATCAGCTACACCTCTCTTATCTTGTTGCACGACCGCATTGCAATCATACCTTCCACGCCGTGCTGTATCAGTATGGCGCGCCCTGGTCGGCAGAACTAATGAATTCGGAGTGTGTGAAGTAATGGCCAAAGCAGCTCGAGCCATGGGTAAAGAGCTGGTGGCTGCAGAATATGCAGCACGTGCAGCTGTACTCGCTGGTGATGTTGATAAGCTACTGGCTCTTGAAGGAGATCACACGCACGTTGCTGCCGTTGCCCTGGCAAGTATCCTAAGCAGGAGTGACGACAAAGCCACGTGTGTCTCACGAGCCGATGTTGCTGTATCTGGGAACAGCCCTTGTAACCACAGAGGATGCGCTTGTGTGTCAACCAAAACTTGGAACCTGATTATAAAATTAGCTGCAGCCTCAAAGCAGAATGCAAAACCCGCACTCCGTGCATCACTTGCTCATTCGCTCAATGGGGAACGTGGGCTCGCTACTCTGGTTTCGGACGGTACGCAGCCACGAGCTGTAAGAAGCTTAGCCGGCCAGCAATTAGCTCGAGATGCCCCCGTACTCGGTGTCGCTGCAAGTCTAGTACTCGGCGAGAGGCTTATCAATGACGCAGTTGCCCATGCAGCACTTGCGACAGCTTTACCTAAGTTCTGTCGACACCCGGTTGAATACCCTGCGTTAAAGAATCATGATGGTAACAAAGCTCTCGTTGCTGCTCTCTTGCCAAGGCCACTCCTTGCTGACATGACAACTGCCGCGCTCGGACCGAAACGCGATGCTCGTGAGGCAATAGAGGTATGTGAGCTTACTTTGAAGCACGTTGAGTCGGCCCTCGGTCGGCGACGTGCTGCTCTCGAGGCACACATGGGACACCCTGTGAAACTGCGAGACGCTACGATGAGGTGCATCGAACTTTGGCTTGATAGTGGTGACTGGGAGAGCGTCAACAATTTCCTTAAGAAATCGAGCCAAAGTAGGTTACCACGCTTTCAAACTGCCTCCGCTCTCTCGGTTATTGTCTATGATAGATCACTGCGGGCTTCCATTGAAGCCCGATTGGCGCTAGCGCGGTGCGACTGGATTGCGTTCAACATAGCGCTGCCTTCTGTGGAAGATAACTTTGAGACGGCATTGCTCGCGGGTGACGCTGATCGCCGCCAAGGATATTTTACCCGTGCTCGAGAACACTACATGACAGCCGAAAGTTTTTTGGTGTCAGGATGTTGTAAGTGCTCTTCCCTGACTCCATTGTCTCTTGTTGACAGTAGCAAGAAGCACATCGTCTTGGAAGAAGCGTCTCGAAGAGCAGAAATCGCATGGCGATTGGGTCGCATTTCGACATTGCTTGGCGATGGTACGGAAGCTCGGTTGCACTATGGAAGAACCCTCGCCCTCACAGACGAAGCGGGCAGGGCAGTGGAGGATAAGCTGCCACCTTGGCCCCTGCAGCGTGCTGCAGCACATGCCAGGTACCGCCTTGGAGATCTCGGCAGAGCGCTTATCCTTGCTCGCTCAGCGAGGCTTATCAAACTTTCGCGCAATTGTTCACGCCGGTTGGCCGTCATCACGAGGCTACCACTTTTTGTTCTCGCCTCGCTTGGTGGATGTGCACGTAGTGGCAATGATGGAGACGCTGCAGATCCCCTTGATGCTGCTGCCTGGGATGATCAGGTCCGTGCGGCAGTACTAAAGCTAGGACCTAAGATGGGCGCCACTAACAGTCCCTCTTACGGACAATCCGAAGCTGTGAGGAACGCAGTGACGAACGACAGTAACCACTATACTGGAGTGAGCGATATAACCAGCGAGCCCAGCGTGGTATTAAATCGTGGATATCGAATGATTTCCACGGGTGGTGCTCTAGTTGCCAACAACATTGGAGTCACTGGCCCGTGCGCTTTCTCTGTTCGGAGCTGTGCAGTGTGTGTGTCTCCAACTGGGCACATTGTGTGTTGTGCGGGCAACGCGGTGCGTGCAGTCGCGAATGAACCCTACTGTGCACCTGCTCTAACATCGCTTCAGGTTGCCTGCGTTTCTATTGGGAATTCGTTGGATAAGCAATGGATAACGTGGAACACTAGAGGGGATATTATGGCGCTCATGACAGCAGTCACAGAATCACTTACATATCAAGCAAGCGACCGTCAAGGTTGGTGGCGACGACGGCGTGATCTGGAATCTCGTCTTCGGCGGATAGTGGGTAATGTCGAGGCTTTGCTTGGCACTACCCTTCGCGCGCTGCTTAATCAGGACTACGTCGCGCAGCTCAAGGTTTCTGATCTTCAGTCTAAGCTTGCGAGGCTGGGGCTATCCAAAGCTGGTTCGAAGTCGGATCTTGCTGCCCGTTTGGCCCGGCACATACCTGTTACAGGCAGCTTGGCTCTCATCCTCGATGAGACACTTGAGTTGCTGCCCTTTGAATCCCTGCCTTCTTTCAGCCAAACCGCTGCGACTAGACTCCCAGGTGCTGATCTGATACTGTGGGACCACGAACCTAAGCACCACGGCCACAAAAATGGAAAAAGGTCTGGGCTCTGCGTAGTAGACCCAGATGGGAACCTGCCTGTTACGCAAAGAACTGTGGCCAATTGCCTGTGTAAACACACGAATGTGGAATGGGTCTCCATCAAGCCACCACAAGCGTGTGCTGAGGCACTTGAGGCATCGGTGAGTCTTTTTGTATACTGTGGCCATGGCGCTGGTGAGCGCTACTGGAAGACAGCGGCCACCAAACGAAACAAGAAGCTGTCGGTTGCTGCCGCACTTCTCATGGGCTGTTCATCGGGCAAGCTGGAACGTGCTGAACGATATAAGTCGCCGGCCATAGACCTTGTGCGTGCCGGCTGTTTTCAGGTCGTCGCGATCCTTTGGGATGTATCTGACCGCGATCTCGACCGCCTGACCGTTGCCCTTCTCGATGCCTGGGCGCTTGACACTGATGCTTCTCCTGCCGAACTCCTGCCGATCGCTCGTGCATCGTGCAAACTTCCGCTCATCAATGGTGCCGCAGCTGTTTGTTACGGCACTCCGGGCACGGCAACACGCTAACCTCGCGACTACAAGACGCTGGGTCTGTTCATAACATCCTGCATCTCACGAAGTCGCATTACGAAGAAACCCACTTTAGAGCCACAATCGCGTGTGCGACGAGTCCATCAATAATACCAACTGAAGCAGGGATACTCCTGGTCAGCAAGACACGAGCTCGGTTTAGCCCAGGTAAGATTCTAGCAGGATTGGGATGAGGTAAGTTTGATCAAATATTTGATCAGATAGTAATTCCTCGTTCCCTGTGGTTTTTCTTATTTCTTATCCTCTTTCTCTCCCCCTGCGCCCATCCCTTCAGTCTCGTTGAGTCTGAGAGTTGCTTGCCGTTATAACTGTAGTTACGTCGAAGTTCACGTAGTTGATCGAGAGCGTCGAAGGATCGTAGGCGGTCAAAGAAAGAAAGTACCATCTAGAGACAGCAAAATATCACTGTGTTCCTCCGATAGAGTGCGGCAGTGATAGTGCTGCCTCTTAATGTCCTGTTACTAACGACAATGAAGACAGAGCGGTGATAGACACAGTGTTGTTTGATTGGCTGGTTGTGATATGTGGCTGAGGTTTTTTTAATGCCGGAGTTATTGACATGACCTACTTTCCCACCACCGTGAAATGTGGCTGAGAGAGATAGAATGTCGGATTTAATAGGCAGTTGAAGATTTGAGTTAGCGCGTTAGTCATGGCGGGCTAGGCTAGGCGCATCTTCTGGCGCTTGAGCGGTGCCAAAACTCGACTTTGGAGCCGAGTTGCGAGCTCGAGACGGTCGCGCCATCGTTTTGAGTGGAGTTGGCAATAGTTATTACCCCCCGACCCCCGACGCGCTATCGTGGGGGATTTTAACAGGGGTGCCGAAATTGGAAATGGCGGCTCAAAGGAGGTTGCAGCTGGCTCCAGCGATGTTGAGCGGCCCAGCGAACGTCCTTTCTGCTGCGAGCCGCATCCCTTCATCCGGATCCTGGTGCAGTTCATGGGTAGCTTCTGCAGAGAAATCTTCTAGCTCCTACCCTGTATACCTGTTTCAGGCATCAGATGTTCGACGAACAATTGCATGACGCGAAACGAAAGCATTCGTGGTGTGACTTGCGCCGAGTCCATGGACTTGAGAACGGCACTTGGTGGGTCGCTAAAGGTGTTAGCTTTGGTCTTGTCTTGTTGAGCTGGAGGGGGGGGTGGAGCCGCAGCAGCGACGGCAGGTGGTGGTGCTTGCGTTGCTTGCACTTGGGCGGCCAACGCGCTTAATTGAGCCATCCAGCGAGCTTCTTGGTCTTGCATCTCTTTTTGATGCCTGGCTTCTAAGCGAGCTTCTTGTTCTTTTATCTCCTTCTGGAGTTCTTGATTGGCTGGCATTTTGCTTGGGTTCAGGAACGTCAGTGAGCGTGACTTGTCTGGAATCCTGAGGCTCTGCTGATACCGGCTACTCTTCCACCGTACGACTCTGTCCAGAACACTCTCTACATTCCTGTCGATGGTAAGGCGCTTCCTGCTTAGTTTGATCCAGATTTCGCTCACCGCGTTCAATCTGTGAGGGCGTAGAGATAGAAAATCTTGCAGAGCACTTAGCATGCAGTGGTAAGTCACCTGGGAAACCACCCCGTCTCATCATGAGCGTCTGGAAGGTTAATTCGGGGAATGAAAGGTATGTTCCCTATATCCTCAGAACACGACAGGCGGCATCTAGAACTACACGAGAAAGGCTAAGTGTATAGTGCTCAACAGGCATGGCACGCGAGCGGCAGCACCGTTATCCGCGCATCTGCGCGAGTTATTGCGCTGCGACTCGATGTCCAGGACGATGACGATCGAGACCTCGGCCTCTTTGTCATGAGCGCTTACGCTCCAGTCGGAACCGCGCCTGACGAGAAGTGGGACGCGTTCTTCGACGACATTGACCTTGCGCTTCAAGCGCGACGGCCGGACGACATCCTCGTCCTGGGGATGGACGGGAACGCGGCTCTCGGCGTGCGCTCCAAGTACGTCGTCGACGGCCCCTGTGGGCCCTACGGGGCGCCTTACGTCAACAACGCTGGCCGCCGTCTCCACACGTTCCTCGCAACACGGCGTCTGGCGTCGGTCGGCACGTTCTTCCGCAAGCGTGCCTACGCGTCGTGGCTGCACCCGCGCTCCTGGAAGACGTACCAGCTCGATCACATGATCTCACGGCGGCGCGACGTGCACCGGTTCGCTGATGTGGGTTTGACCAGCAGCCTCGTGGACTCGGACCACCGCGCTCTCAAGTGCATCCTGCGCGTCAAAGTCCGCCTCGCACGGCCTCCTGGCACACGGCCCTCTCTGGCGCGCCTCGACTACGCTCCCCTGCGCTCAGAAAGCTCGCGCTTCGGATTCCGGCGCCGGTGGTGCTCGAAAGTGCTCGACATCTTCGGCTTGGGCCGTGGGTCACATGACGACGCGACCGACGACGCACCCACCGACGCCACGGACGGGGTACCCGACGCCGACCAGGGTTCGCCGTCCTCGCCGTACTCCCGCCTTGCGCGGGCGGCGGCCTCGGCCTCTGACGCCTTACTGCCGAAGACCCGACGCCTCCGACCCGGATGGTTTGAGGACGCGGCGGAAGTGCTCCAGCCTCTGATCGAGCGACGCAACTCCCTCCACGCGTGTGTGCTCTCGCTCGGTGCCCGGCGCCGTCTTCGCTCGGCGTCCACGATCCTCGACGACCTTCGGGCGATCAAGTCGCGGCTCGCGAAGGCCGTAGCACGGGCGAAAGAGCGATGGATTACTCGTCTGTGTGCCGGACTCAACGCGGGAAGCGAGTCGCTCGGCGGCACCTCGAAATACTGGAATACGGTCGGACGGCTCCGACGCGGTCTCACGAAGACCACATTGGCTAGGCAGGTGCAGATGACGAAGGCCGACGGTAGCAGGTGCTCGTCGCCACAGGAGAACGCCGACGTGTTCAAGGCGCACTTCAAGCAGCTCTACAGTCGACAAGCTCGCTACGACCCCACCGTGATCAACGACGTTGACCAGTTGCCGATCCGTCCGGAACTCGGGGAACCACCGACGCAGGAGGAGATAAAACGGGCCGTTGGTCAGCTGAACTGCACCGCGCCCGGCGAATCGGGCCTGCGCGCGGAGGTCTGGAAGGCGCTCGCCACCGACGCTCGCACGCTCCCGCTGTTGGAGCGTGTAGTCCTCGAGTTCTGGGAGTCCGAAGTCCAGCCGGCCGAGTGGGACGTAGGCCTCCTCGGGATTCTCCCCAAGAAGGGGGACCTCTCCTGCCGGGCAACTACCGCGGGATCATGATGCTCGAGGTCGCGCAGAAGATCGTTTCGAACATCGTCCGTGCGCGACTCAACGTCATCTGCGAGGCCCTCGATCACGAGTCCCAATGTGGCTTCCGACCCGAGCGCGGTACGTCCGACGCCACCTTCTCGCTCAAGCTAGCGCTGAAGAAGCGGCGTGAGCACGGTCAGGACTCGTGGGTACTGTTCATCGATTTCGTTAAGGCGTTCGACCGCGTCCCGCGAGAGCTTCTCTGGGAGGTGCTCCTGAAGTTCGGCGTCCCGCCGAAGCTCGTCGCAGTCATCAAGGGCCTCCACCGAATCCAGGTCCACTTCTCGGTCAGCGGTGTCGTCGCCTCGGTTGACTCGATCATCGGCGTCAAGCAGGGCGACGTCCTGGGCCCCGTCCTGTTCGTGCTGTTCATGGCGGCACTGACGACGTCGTTTCGACGACGCCATGGCCGCGCCCCGTGTGTCTACCGTACGCGGAAAGACTTTCAGATGACGAACCGGGGTTGGTCCGCTCGCGGCGACGAGTTTCCTTCGATGAATCGGCGTACGCCGACGACGTTGCCTTTCTCTTCTGGGACCGCCACATCGCCGCCAGCGAGACACCGCGCCTCATCGAACACTGCGACGCCTGGGGCATGGAGGTGCATTGCGGCAACCGACACACGAAAGCGGCGTCCAAAACGGAGATGCTGTTCGTCGCTCGCCCGGCACACCTGTACGGCGACCCAAAGTCGTTCGACGACACGAACCTCTCGGACATCGAGCTCGGGCGCGGCCGCTTCATACCGGTCGTCGACCAGTTTAAGTACCTCGGCTCGGTCCTCTCGCGCGACTGCCGCGACGACTCAGACGTCGACGCGCGGATCAAGAAGGCGTCTCAGGCCTTCGGTGCCTTGCGGGACTGCATCTTCGCCTCGAAGTCCGTCTCTGCTCGCGCCAAGCGCCTCGTCTATGTCTCGCTCGTCCTGGCCATCCTCCTTCACGGTGCGGAATCGTGGTGCCTCACCGAGGTCCTGTTCCGCCGGCTGCGGTGTTTCCACGCGCAGTGCGCCCGCGTCATGTGTCGTGTGACCCGGAAACACACCTGGTCCCACCACATCTCAACGGAGATCCTGCTGCGGCGCCTCGGCCTCGAGTCCATCGACGTCTACGTCACGCGCCGCCAGCTCCGCTGGGCCGGTCACGTCGCCCGCATGCCCTTCTCCCGACTCCCTCGCAAGATGCTCTCGTCTTGGGTCCGCTCCAAGCGCCCACCGGGGGCTCCGCAGATGACGTACGGGAGGTCGCTCGCCAAGGCACTCCGGAAATGCGACATCCCCTTCAACTCGTGGCACGACCTCGCACAAGACCGCGCGCAGTGGCGGTCCGCCATCAACGGCTTTTCATCCCTCGCCTCTACCCCAGCTGTGTGATTTTTGCTCTGTGATCCTGGACCGGCTACTGCCGGCCCAGCCTGGCTTCCATGCCCGGGAGAGGTCCGAAGTTAGTTAGTTAGTTATAGTGCTACATACCTCGGGACGCGCTAGACCATGATGATGAGCTTGAGCACAAATCAGAGGACTAGTTGACTGTGTAGAAAGGAAGAAGACAAAGTAAGAAAGAGATCACGTTCTCAACGGACGGATAAGGGTAAGAGGCAACAGATTTCTCTGCACCCCCTCGAGATGTCTTAAGCGCAAGGTGTGACTATAGAACATCTCTTGAGAAAGATGATGATGAAGGAAAGAAAAGGAGTATACAGTCTTGATGGTCGCAGAGGTCACATACGAAGCATCAAGAGTATAGAAGGAGTCTCTTACGGCTTAGGTTTGGTGGAGGAGCTGAGAGTAGCTTTGATGCTTTTGACCAGAACGCTACGAAACACAGGTACAACCGACAGTGTGTTAGGGTTATCTGAGGTGGTAGACATCGTTACTGGTTCGAGAATGTTAGTATCGTCGTCAGCTTCTGCTGTAGGGTGGTGGACACCAATAGCTGAATGGTGTGGTACCATGCGAAATGTGAGTGCAAGTAAAGCATTCAGTATGGATGGAACCAGCGAGTCGAGTTGTAGGGTGTCCAGTTGGTTTTCCAAGAAGTTGGACTCGGCGAACGGATCCGTGAAGATAGAAGAGTCTTCCGATTCACATGAGAGAGGAATACTCTGAATATATGAGAGTAACTTGTCACGCAGATGAAGAAGGTGATCGTCCGGGGAAGAGTGGTTGGAGGCATGTTGTTCATGAGCGGTTAGTGTTAAGCGAGACAACAGCTCTGTGATCTTGTACAGTGTTATAAGTAACACATGAGCGTTGGCTGTAGGAGGAAAGAGCCGGTTCTCCAGGGAGGTGATTGAAGCAATAGCAGTTTGTAGATCTGTGCGTATGGACAGATTCTCAGCACTGAGAGCGTTGACCTTGCGAATATGGACTCGAAGAGTTTCCTGGAGCTGTTCGACTTGTTGACGCAAGGCGTCGAAATCAGCAAGCGAAGCAGAAGACGTAGGATGTGACGATGGCGAAGATATCTCCAGAGTCGGGTCTGGCGTGGAGTGTGAGTAGTTTAACGACGTTTCGGTCAACACATGCTGTGTAAGTGAAGGGTATTTCGCGTTTAAAAAGCGCAGAAAGTCTTGTTCTGCCTGAGTATAAGTGGGGCCGAACATCTCATCCAGGAGTGACGGCGGTTTTGTATCATCTGAAGATGATACGTAGTCGTCAAGATGTTGTACCCACGATTGAGCAACAGTAGTGACCACATGCTGGAATTTGGATGGCTTGAACATAGCCTGAGCTTTGCGACTCTGTGTTCGAACAAGAGTCACATGGAAATTAAGATGCTCAAGGTGCATCTGTGTTATAAGCCGAAGATCCAGTGCGAATGGCAATTGTGTGGTGGGATCTGTGGCTATAGCGGATACGGATAAGACCAAGTTAACAAGTGACGGGTGCTGAGCTAACATACTTGTCAAAGAGTATATAACTCCCTTGGCAAATGATAGACGCGTATGAGGGTAGCGCGTATATGACCAGCTGAGCGCGCATCACAAGGGAATTGGAAAGAAGTATCATTGCGAGCATATACGGTAGGTTGCGTAGGCACCTGATCAGTATTTTGACACGCGAAGCACAAGCCAACTGTAATAGCAGAAATGGGGATGTGACCATTCTTCTTATGGTCGTCCATGTTGAGGTGACTCAGTACTTTGGTAGGTAGTTCACGAGGCGTTTGCGCCTTGGAACTATACGTGGTTGAGTCGAGGAAAGTCGGTTGTCCAAGATCATCGAGGCATTGCGTACAAAAGGACGACAAGAAGAAACGTTCGCGTTTGGGGCCTCTATAGCAACCAATAGAAGCAATAGCAGGAGCAGCTTCCCAAGGGATAGTAATGGGTACACGCATGGATATGAATGTAACCAGTTCCACAAATAATGAAGAGTCATTAGACTCATAAACGGAATGTAGAGCAGTAATGAGTTCCACTCGCATAAAAGAAGAGAGAAATGGGGTGACAGGGACACGGTAGTTCTCAAGGAGAGAGATTCCTCGCTCGTACGCAGCATAGTCAATGCTGAGGCCGTCCTGGAACGTCAGCGACTGAGGTGAGACATGCACGGCTGGTGTCGGTGCAACCGCAGCAGCCTGTGTGGTAGCAGCAGTCATGGTTTGTCGCTTTTGCGACAACCTGGGGGAAGGTTCGGCCGTGGAGAGCGAGCGTGGGACTGTCCTTCGAACGACTGGGGAGAAGCCGCGGCCACGGGAGTGCCAAGAAAAGGACATAGGCGACACTCACACGCACACAAAAAATTTGTGGCAAAAGAAGGTAGGGCCAGGGCTAGTTTAACGACGTTGCGGTCACTGGGGTTAGGCATCTTCAATCCTGTAGAGACTTGTCATCAGAGGCATGATGCATGCCGAGTAGAGAACGAAAAGTGGAGAACTCAGCAGCAAGTGGCTTTGTAAAACCATCAGCCACGTTTAGCTTGCCGGGAACATGATGGACTCGAATTTTCTGTAGCGAGATGTACTCACGGATCTTAAACCATCTGGTCGACAGTGCCTTGGAGCGAGAGGATCCATCTGGGTTATTAGAGGTGTGAACAGCAGCAGCATTGTCAGACAAGAGAGGTAGGCTTCTGATGAAGCGCATATCTTCAGCAATTGGGTTGTCATTGTCATCGAAGTCAACAGGATCAGCGGTGTTCTCACCATTAACATTGTTGACGTAGAAGGTGGGGTTGACGACAAAGGAGAGTTCCAACAGCAGCTTGCGTAGCCAAACAGCTTCATCAGCACAAATACTGAGGGCAATCAACTCAGCTTCGTGAGTTGAGCAGGAGACAATCGGTTGAAGCTTGCTTTTCCAACAGATAAGGCAGTTGAAATGATAGAAGACAAACCCGGTGGTAGATTTCCTATCTTCCTGTGCTAAGGAAGGGGCATTGTCAGCGTCAACCATGGCAACTAAGGGATCAAACTGTCCAGTGGATACATCCTGCGGTTGGTAGTCGACCACAGTATAGAGATCGGTTCTATTAGCGGAAACAGTGCGAAGGTGAGCTTCAATAGAATTACCTTTAGGATGAAACCAGATGCGAAGTGAGCGGTTTTCCGGCTTCCTCACGTAGCGGAGCAGGTGTTCTAGCATCGGCGAAGTGAGCGGTTTTCCGGCTTCCTCAGGTAGCGGAGCAGGTGTTCTAGCATCTGGACATGAACGTACGTGGGTGCATGCATACCACGCGAACATCTGCCCAAGGCTTGCGAGAAGTCAGGTCGGCAGGCGACTTGCATGAACACCAGCTTGCCAAGGAGGGTGGCAAAGTGCGAGTTGATGTACAACTCTGTTTCAGAGCTGGGAGTGCCATCTTTATACTTGAAGGACGATGACATAGGATATTTAAGCGGAGTAAGTTGCTGCAAGACAGGATGATCAGCGAAGAGTTCATCAAGCTTGGCTTGCACATCCAGAGAAATGGATCCATCAGATGTACGACACACACGCATGCCTAGGAGGGTATGGACAGGTTCAAACTGCTCTGCTCTACAGCATACCGTTTGTGGAGGGCATCCTGTAGCTCAGTACGAAGAGTGTCATCATTGGACACAATAACAATGTCGTCTACTGACAGACTGCATACGACGAACTTAGCATGTGCGGATACTCGAGCATATAGGCAAGAGTCCGAATGCAGGCGCTTGTAGCCAAGGCTACGGAAGAAGCCGTCTATCTCTTTGTTCCAAAGAGATGGCGATTGCCGAAGTCCATAAAGTGACTTCAGCAGTTTCGGTAGGCGTCGGCCCTTGTACTTAGCGTCATCGGGGTCGATAAGCTTGATGCCGTCTGGTAACTGAACATAGACGTTGGCATCAATGTCAGACTGAACGAAGGCGTTCGGGACGTCTGCGTGGTAGACAGGCAATTGCTTGTATGCTGCAATCGCCAGTAGTACCCGGATTGCGGTCATTGTGGCCATTGGGCTGAAGGTGCCAAAGAAATCGGCGCCAAGGGAGGCTAGGAAGCCACGTAGCACGAGGCGAGCCTTGTGCTTAACGTATTTGCCTGCAGAGTCCGTTTTAATCTTCAGCACCATCCTGCTGTCAATAGCACGAGAGACACCGTCGGGCAATGAAAGCTTGAAGCAGCCAAAGCGGACAATGTCGTGGAGTTCCTTGGCGATGGCCTTGAGGTAGGCGTGCCTGTCTTCAGGCGACAAACCGTGGAGGCACTTGAGTTTATATTCGTCAATGGAAACGTCAGCTTCTTGGACCTTATATTCGTCAGGACCAACAATGGCTGGTGAATTGTAGTTTAACAACGCTGCTTATATTCGTCAGGACCAACAATGGCTGGTGAATTATAGTTTAACGACGTTGCGGTCGAGGCAGTGTGCGCGAATTCGGGATAAGCGGAAACAGCGTCAGTAGGAGGGGTAGAGGAAGCAGATTCCAGTTGAATATGGATAGTAGGGCCGGCATGTAAAACCTGAGTGATATACTCTGTAGAGACCAGAAGGTATTCCTCCAAGTCAGACAGAGATGCAGAATTAGCGCCAAACTCGGAAGAATTGTGATCTATAAAGCTGGTCGGCGCCAGATACGTAAGTGCATACTGTAGTGAAGAAATGCCAAAGGCAGCGGCGTGCTAAGTGAACGCAGCTAAAAGAGGCTGAGAAATGGAGCGCGTAGGTGAAACATCCGCAGTTAGAAAGGCTGCGGCTGGGATGCTGGATGCGCACTTAGCGTGGGCGAAGTGGCCATCGACGCGAGGGTAACGGACAAGTAAGTCAGTGCGCAACGGGAGAAGAAGACGAGCTAACAACGCATGTTCCCCCTCTGAGCAGATAGCAGACCAGAGGATACCACCATTGATACGCAGGGCGGAGAGGGCGGGAGACTTGAACGTAAGAAAGTGGTGGCGAAGATCCCAGCGGAAATCGGCGAGTTTGCCACCAGCGGCTTTGTACGCACCAATAGTAGACGCTTGCAGCCGGGCTTGGATATTTTTCATAGAGGCTGCCTTGCGGTTGTTAGGTTGCCTGGCTCCTGTCGGTCCGGCCTGGCTCCCATGCTCGGGAGAGGTCTGAAGTTAGTTAGTTGGAGCCAGGTACAAGAACGAGGTCACCTTGTGCAAAAAGGTCCTTGTAAGAAGGAAGCAAGGGCGGCGGTGGCATAGAGCCAGAATCGTCGACGGGAGCGTCGGAAGGAGGAGGAGAAGCAGGAGCAGGGGACGAAGAAGGAGCTGATGGAAGTGGAGAGTGCCCCCTCTGAGGATGAGGTGTCCGTGTCCCCCTCTGAATGGAAAGGTCTTGGATAGCAGCGTGGGGTGTGAGCGAGAAGGGCGCGGGAGGAGCGTGAGGCGGAGGAGCAAGTTCAGGATCAGGAGTAGGATGCTGGAGCATGTAGAGGAATTGCAGCTTGGATGAAACACGGATTTGTCCGTTTTCAGGGTTGAGGACGACGTCGGCAATGTGGTCAACACGTGGGGAGACGAGCGGGTTTCGCGCGTTGGCGCAACATAGATATAAGTATTTGCGGCGGCACGGTTCCCACTTGTGGTGCTCGTGGGGTTCCAATAGAAGGTAGCATTCAGCGCCGAAGATCTTGAGCATGTCATGCTGGGGAGTGCTCAGTTGATTGTAGAGTAGCTGTTGCGGACTCAGGATAGCATGGTGAATGCGCTCGAGCGTGGCGTTCGGGAGAAGGTTGTAGCTTTGGATGGTGTGTATCACCGCCCAGGGAAACATGATGGCTGGTTCCACGATCTTGGAGCCACGATAATGAGCATTAAGGAGAGAGCGAAGGCGAGTTGAGGAGGCGGAGGCGATGAAGCCGATGGCTGACTCAACTTCAAAGTTAAAGTGGTGCATGTACGGCGGGAAAGCGATGAGCTGAATGCCCTTATCGACGCGGTACGGGGAGGTAATGTGCTGGCTAAAATAGGGCTTGAAGGCATCGGAGTAGAGGGTGCGCAGGTGCACGTTGAGTTGTGGACGACAATAGTCATACACAAAGTCCCGAGCTTGAGTGAACTCCGTGGCGTTGGTGGTGCGTGTAAAGTACACCAAGAGAAACTTCGATATAAGTTCCTTGAACACAATGATATGGGTGAAGCCTCCCCATTCTGACGGAATTGTCACATAGCCGCCGTCGCACGCCCAGACTTCGCCGGCTTTGTGAGTTTGCTCAAAAGAGGGCTTGGTCGGATTGAAGTGCGTGTGCGGGTGGCGCTTGTTGTGCGCGATGTAGTCGGTGCATAAGTCGCGATACGGTAGATCTGAGGCAGAGAAGCCAGGGCGAGCCAGTACGTTGGGGGCCTTGGCTGCAACGTTGTCGGGGCAGTGGTGCACCCGGTGGAAGCGATTGGCACGTTCTTTGGCGTTTAGGTATTCAGAAGATCCGTGTGCGAGGGATTTGCGAGGAATGGAATGAGCGGGGATATGACGTTTGCGCCGAACATCGAACTTGAGTTCGGTGTCCAAGGCAGGAGGAGGCGGTGCGTCGTCATCCTGGTGCGCAGCAGGGTCACTTGGAGGTGCGTCCTCGTCATCACAAGTATCTAGAGTATCTTCGTAGGATGACGAAGACATATAGTTTAACGACATTTCGGTCAAGCAGTTGCTGGAGATAGAAGTCATGAAGGCTTGTGCCAAAGACAAGGTATCTGCTGTGCTGCACGTGGTGAAGGCCGGATCAAAGGTCATGAAGGTGGATACATAGGATTTCTTCATCACGGCAGCAGCATGTTGGAAGGTAGGGTCCAACATAAGGGTCTTAATATCGGCAACGAGGAGCGAGAGGTGCTTGTACAGTGTGCTGTACGTACCGGCAGGCAGAGCATTGCTGAGCATGTCGCAGCAAAGGTCGTGGCGAAGAGACAAGAGGAAGGCTCCTGTTGTTTGGTGTGGTTGTTAGCACGAATCAACTCCGGTCGAGTGGGATAGCGTAGTTTCCCGTTGCGAGGGTCGAGTAAGATAATGTTTGCATACCCTCGGACGGTGGGCAATGGAGCAAGCATGGCGTGGATTTTAGAGCCGAGTTTGCGGTCACTTCCACGAAGATATCCTATATAGCGACTATGGGATAAGTGCTGATCTTCCAGAGCAAAATGAGAATCCTTGTAGTCGAAAGAATTGTCGGTGGCCTTGTAGGTAAGGCAGCCAGGAATCACAAGAGAGCATCTGGACAAGAGCTTTTGTATGGCAGTGTCATAGGCGGCAGCGGAGCCAACTTGAGGAAGGGCTTGGATGATCCACAAGTAACCCACAAACGGCTCCAAATATACAGGTCTGTCTCTGTCGCGGGGGACGTTGGAGGCAGTAAACGTATACGTGCTTCCAAACGCGTCAATGGAAGCATGATATTTGGTGGCGGCGTTTTCTATGGTGAGGTTGCCGTCAGTGTGGTGGCCACCTGTTAAGAAATAGGTGTTGTGTGATGTTGATGAGGTTGTAAGTAGTAACCTATGTGACGGTTGGTCACCCT
Organism: Chrysophaeum taylorii; assembly: GCA_029834535.1. Taxonomy (NCBI): domain Eukaryota; class Pelagophyceae; order Pelagomonadales; family Pelagomonadaceae; genus Chrysophaeum; species Chrysophaeum taylorii. Next base: position 38,114 of record JAQMWT010000089.1, read on the forward strand.
GCGATCGTTAACCTTATGGTTGCGATGGAGGACGGCGCCTAATACGCTTGCTCCCTGCGGCGGCCCCGGCCGTCCCGGAGTGAGACGGTGCCTGCTCGCCTCCCGGGCTGGCCGGTTAGCACCCGGAAAGTCTGCGCTGGGATGGGGTTCGCTCGGTTGGGTAGAACGCGACGGGCGGGTCGATTGTTCGTGCACCAAAACGTTCGCGGTCTGCGACGCGACGAGAAGAAGGAAGAGTTGTTCACATCTTTACGGCGGCGGGACATCTTCGCGGCCACGTTGCAGGAGATATGGCTCACCGGCAACGAGTCGCTCGAGCGACACGGCTACGTCGCTGTTTGTTCCGGTTTGGCAGCCTCCGAGCAGTCTTCCCGCGGCAGCTAAGGTGTGGCCGTGGCGTGGTGCTGTCCCCTGCGGCGCAACAGGCGTGGCACGCGAGCGGCAGCACCGTTATCCGCGCATCTGCGCGAGTTATTGCGCTGCGACTCGATGTCCAGGACGATGACGATCGAGACCTCGGCCTCTTCGTCATGAGCGCTTACGCTCCTGTCGGAACCGCGCCTGACGAGAAGTGGGACGCGTTCTTCGACGACATTGACCTTGCGCTTCAAGCGCGGCGGCCGGACGACATCCTCGTCCTGGGGATGGACGGGAACGTGGCTCTCGGCGTGCGCTCCAAGTACGTCGTCGACGGCCCCTGTGGGCCCTACGGGGCGGCTTACGTCAACAACGCTGGCCGCCGTCTCCACACGTTCCTCGCAACACGGCGTCTGGCGTCGGTCGGCACGTTCTTCCGCAAGCGCGCCTACGCGTCGTGGCTGCACCCGCGCTCCTGGAAGACGTACCAGCTCGATCACATGATCTCACGGCGGCGCGACGTGCACCGGTTCGCTGATGTGGGTTTGACCAGCAACCTCGTGGACTCGGACCACCGCGCTCTCAAGTGCATCCTGCGCGTCAAATTCCGCCTCGCACGGCCTCCTGACACGCGGCCCTCTCTGGCGCGCCTCGACTACGCTCCCCTGCGCTCAGAAAGCACGCGCTTCGGATTCCGGCGCCGGTGGTGCTGGAAAGTGCTCGACATCTTCGGCATGGGCCGTGGGTCACATGACGACGCGACCGACGACGCACCCACCGACGCCACGGACGGGGTACCCGACGCCGACCAGGGTTCGCCGTCCTCGCCGTACTCCCGCCTTGCGCGGGCGGCGGCCTCGGCCTCTGACGCCTTACTGCCGAAGATCCGACGCCTCCGACCCGAATGGTTTGAGGACGCGGCGGAAGAGCTCCAGCCTCTGATCGAGCGACGCAACTCCCTCCACGCGTGTGTGCTCTCGCTCGGTGCCCGGCGCCGTCTTCGCTCGGCGTCCACGGTCCTCGACGACCTTCGGGCGATCAAGTCGCGGCTCGCGAAGGCCGTAGCACGGGCGAAAGAGCGATGGATTACTCGTCTGTGCGACGGACTTAACGCGGGAAGCGAGTCGCTCGGCGGCACCTCGAAATACTGGAACACGGTCGGACGGCTCCGACGCGGTCTCACGAAGACCACATTGGCTAGGCAGGTACAGATGACGAAGGCCGACGGTAGCAGGTGCTCGTCGCCACAGGAGAACGCCGACGTGTTCAAGGCGCACTTCAAGCAGCTCTACGGTCGACAAGCTCGCTACGACCCCACCGTGATCAACGACGTTGACCAGTTGCCGATCCGTCCGGAACTCGGGGAACCACCGACGCAGGAGGAGATAAAACGGGCCGTTGGTCAGCTGAACTGCACCGCGCCCGGCGAATCGGGCCTGCGCGCGGAGGTCTGGAAGGCGCTCGCCACCGACGCTCGCACGCTCCCGCTGTTGGAGCGTGTAGTCCTCGAGTTCTGGGAGTCGGAAGTCCAGCCGGCCGAGTGGGACGTAGGCCTCCTCGGGATTCTCCCCAAGAAGGGGGACCTCTCCCTGCCGGGCAACATCCGCGGGATCATGATGCTCGAGGTCGCGCAGAAGATCGTTTCGAACATCGTCCGTGCGCGACTCAACGTCATCTGCGAGGCCCTCGATCACGAGTCCCAATGTGGATTCCGACCCGAGCGCGGTACGTCCGACGCCACCTTCTCGCTCAAGCTGGCGCTGAAGAAACGGCGTGAGCACGGTCATGACTCGTGGGTACTGTTCATCGATTTCGTTAAGGCGTTCGACCGCGTCCCGCGAGAGCTTCTCTGGGAGGTGCTCCTGAAGTTCGGCGTCCCGCCGAAGCTCGTCGAAGTCATCAAGGGCCTCCACCGAATCCAGGTCCACTTCTCGGTCAGCGGTGTCGTCGCCTCGGTTGACTCGATCATCGGCGTCAAGCAGGGCGACGTCCTCGGCCCCGTCCTGTTCGTGCTGTTCATGGCGGCACTGAATACGCCGTTTCGACGACGCCATGGCCGCGCCCCGTGTGTCTACCGTACGCGGGAGGACTTTCAGATGACGAACCGGTGTTGGTCCGCTCGCGGCGACGAGTTTCCCTTCGATGAATCGGCGTACGCCGACGACGTCGCCTTTCTCTTCTGGGACCGCCACATCGCCGCCAGCGAGACACCGCGCCTCATCGAACACTGCGACGCCTGGGGCATGGAGGTGCATTGCGGCAACCGACACACGAAGGCGGCGTCCAAAACGGAGATGCTGTTCGTCGCTCGCCCGGCACACCTGTACGGCGACCCAAAGTCGTTCGACGACACGGACCTCTCGGACATCGAGCTCGGGCGCGGCCGCTTCATACCGGTCGTCGACCAGTTTAAGTACCTCGGTTCGGTCCTCTCGCGCGACTGCCGCGACGACTCAGACGTCGACGCGCGGATCAAGAAGGCGTCTCAGGCCTTCGGTGCCTTGCGGGACTGCATCTTCGCCTCGAAGTCCGTCTCTGCTCGCGCCAAGCGCCTCGTCTATGTCTCGCTCGTCCTGGCCATCCTCCTTCACGGTGCGGAATCGTGGTGCCTCACCGAGGTCCTGTTCCGCCAGCTGCGGTGTTTCCACGCGCAGTGCGCCCGCGTCATGTGTCGTGTGACCCGGAAGCACACCTGGCTCCACCACATCTAAACGGAGATCCTGCTGCGGCGCCTCGGCCTCGAGTCCATCGACGTCTACGTCACGCGCCGCCAGCTCCGCAGGGCCGGTCACGTCGCCCGCATGCCCTTCTCCCGACTCCCCCGCAAGATGCTCTCGTCTTGGGTCCGCTCCAAGCGCCCACCGGGGGCTCCGCAGATGACGTACGGGAGGACGCTCGCCAAGGCACTCCGGAAATGCGACATCCCCTTCAACTCGTGGCACGACCTCGCACAAGACCGCGCGCAGGCGGTCCGCCATCAACGCCTTTTCATCCCTCGCCTCTACCCCAACTGTGTGATTTTGCTCTGTGATCCTGGACCGGCTCCTGCCGGCCCAGCCTGGCTCCCATGCCCGGGAGAGGTCCGAAGTTAGTTAGTTAGTTAGTATGGGAATACGCACATCTTTGTCTATGCGGCTCGTGATAGCGCTGAGCTTTGGCTCAGGTCGATCACTGAACACAGTGGTCAAGTTCGTCTGGTTCCACTCGAGCATGCTCAATATAGCGAGATGTCGGTTGTGTACTGCCTTAACACATAAAGCGAAGTCAATCTTCACGTAACCGATTTGTTGATGATCTGGTAATGGAACAACAATGTTACGTGTTAACATCATATGTGAGGCACGTTGTTGTCCAGTGGCAGTTTGTATAATAATCGGTGCATATTTGGGATCCAGTGGAATAACATGATTCGGAATTTCGTAGTCGTAACTGGACATTAAAGATATGGTAGCACAAGAGTCAAAATATAAAAAGGAACAATGTTGGGGAACACTGTTTACCTTCATATATTTCGTTAAAAAGGCATTTTCCGAATGCGGGCAAGTAGTGGAGCGACTGGCAGTGAAGAAGTTATCCAGAAATAAAAGGTTATTCGGAATGATAACCGGTTCAACAGGTGGTGATGGTTCGTCAGCCTCATCAGCCATGCCGTACTTCGCATCAAATGATGATAGCGAAGTCTTGTCGACATCCCTTGTGGTTTCGGCTTGTGGTGGTTGATTCATGGCTGATTGGACCTGTGAAGATAGCGAGGACAGTAACGCTGGTGGTAACGCCGAGATGGCGGAAGCAGTAAAGAGGTTAGGCACTATATCAGAGGGGTTACCCTGTGTGTTGGAGGCATTCTTGGTATCTGTAGTAGGAGGTGTTGCCTTTGGCGTGGGAGCAGTGGCGACAGTATGATGTTGTGGCTCCACGTAGTTTAACGACTTTTCGGTCGATGATAGATGAACGTCTACATCATAAATGATGTCTTCGGCGAACATGAGTTGTTCGTTTAAACGAAGCAAGTCACCATTGTGCTCCGTAGATGTGGTTGATAGAATATCGGCGGATTGCAACAGAGTCTCAAACAACTTGGTGATGTTCTGTTGTAGCTGAGCCGTGATATCATTATCTGTCACATGTTTTGTAAGTTCACTACACTGCTCTTGCAGTGTATTTATAGTGTGCTTAGTTCGATCCAATAATTTCATATTAGATCGAGAAGACCTGTCGAAAGTGCGAGAATAAATTGGACGGTCATGGGACTGTCCAGCAGTTTTCTTGGTGACATAAGAATCACCAGAACGATAATACGATAAGTCGCTGCGAGCGAAAGGCTGGCGTGCATCGTTAGAGTTACGCAAGCGTCTAGCGTTACATGCGGGGGACGTTCCAGGTTGAGAAGAAGTAATGGACGCAAGAGCATTTGCAGTTTGAGTCAGACTTTTGTCTGATAGATCCAGCGTGTTTGTAAGTAGTAATTTCGGTTTTGGTTGCGGTGTCAAACCTTCAACATAAGGTTGCCAAGAAACAGGGCGTTCTAAGCGTCTTTTATTCGACCCATTTGATACTACATTATATAAGTCTAATGCGTATTCTAAGATATAGCTAGGGTTGGTAGGATGACACAATCGTTCAGCGTCTGGCACAGGCCGAGATGAAAATCGAGTTTCATACATATAACACCAGTCTACCTAACCACGATCGTAACGATTGTTGCTGGTATTATCGGCATAATGCCGATGTATCTCTTCATAAATTTTTCTACAAAGAGTACCAAAGTCGAATTGAAGGTCAGTCTCTTCCTGGTTAAGTTGGTAAGAGATCTGCCTAAATGCTAGGACAGCTTCAATAAAGACATGGACATACCAGTTAGGATTATAAACAACAGAGTTAAACTGCTGTTTCAGGTAGGATACATCAGTAGTCGTAACAGACTCGTAGTGACTAAAGGCAATGAGCATAATGGCGCGAGCCTTGTTGGGCAAATAACTTTTGTTATACACCTCAGTGATGGCGGGCCAGGCCGCAAGTGCTGGTTTTCCAACACTTTCAAGATTGAAGTAAGTATGCATGAATGTAGCATACGTGTTCTGATAAGTGTGCCAATCAGCAGCAGTTAGCGAAACCATGGTAACAGGGGCACGAACGCGGGTGTCAAAAGCTAATGCTTTCGGGTGCGCACGATTTAAGATTCGTTCCTCTTATAAGAAACGAACATTGATTTCAGTGCGTAATGAGTTGACTTCATTGTCGTAACAGACAGTAGCGAGCTGAGCTACTTCTGCGTCTGTTAAGTTTGGGAAGGCTTCGTTGGTGAAGTGCCATTCCTGATACTCAGGGGGCAATTCATCAACAGCCAAATGGAGTTCAGCAGCTCTATCGGTCTTCCATTCCAGGAAAACGCGATCGAGAATTTGATTCCGATAGATTTCGTAGTCCTTGCATGACCGAGTGTATGCTTCGTACGAGTCGTACTCGAAGAAGGCATCGGCATGGCTGGACCGTAAGAGTTGTTTAATATGCTTAATTTGCAAGGACACCTTGCGAGTTTGAAGCTGAAATCGATATCCTTCGTTGAGAAACTCAACTACAGGAGCTTCGAGCTTTAGTATGTCCACACCTGTAATCGCCTTGGGTGCGGCTCGTGCTGCGTGTTCTGCCATAGCAGTATACGGGGAACCTGTGGGTTCAGTAACGCAGTTGACACTGTCTAGACATTCTAAGGGGGTCTGTCTATCCGTATCTATGTACACTCATGCGTTATCGATGGAAAGACGTCTATTTGACAACTGTGCAAGCTGTGAGTCCAGAATAGTTCCGCGAAGCGTTGTCACTCGTGGCAGCTGGTTATTTTGGTGCTCTCAAGGAGCTTGGTAAGTGCATTGTCATGGAATGTACGAGTGGACGTACCCAAAATATTCCATAACATGCGTGCAAGAGTACAGGTTAGCCACTTACACACACATCAACATTAACATGACAGCACGATACTATGAACAGGTGCACACAAGGTTACACGATCACGTGTGCAAAATATGCTATATACAGCCCAATGGCAATGGCGTTGTATAAACAAGCGTGTTTGCGTGGCGAGGCTGGAATGGCGCGTTAACAGTCCAAAACCCATAGGCTACGTGCACACTTTAACACATGAGTTCCCAGGGATCCGCCTGGGCACATAACCTGCAGAGCATTATGCTTGCAGTGGTAAGTCACCTGGGAAACCATCCCGTCTCATCATGAACGTCTGGAAGGTTAATTCGGGAATGAAAGGTATGTTCCCTATATCCTCAGAACACGACAGGCGGCATCTAGAACTACACGAGAAAGGTTAAGTGTATAGTGCTCCATACCTCGGGACGCGCTAGACCATGATGATGAGCTTGAGCACAAAATCCTTACTACTAATCGGCAGATGTTTGTCTGTCTGTCTGTCTGTCTGTCTGTCTGTCTGTCTGTCTGTCTGTCTGTCTGTCTGTCTGTCTGTCTGTCTGTCTGTCTGTCTGTCTATCTGTCTGTCTGTCTGTCTGTCTGTCTGTCTGTCTGTCTGTCTGTCTGTTTGTCTGTCTGTCTGTCTGTCTGTCTGTCTGTCTGTCTGTCTGTCTGTCTGTCTGTCTGTCTGTCTGTCTGTCTGTCTGTCTGTCTGTCTGTCTGTCTGTCTGTCTATCTGTATATCTGTCTGTCTGTAGTTAGAACAAGTGCATGCCAGTAAGTTCACCTAGTCCCAATCTCTAACCCCAGCAAGTTCACCTGTTCCCGTTAAGTTCACCTAGTCCCAATCTCTAACCCCAGTAAATTCGGCGTAAACCCAATCTCTAACCCCAGTAAATTCGGCGTAAACCCAATCTCTAACCCCAGTAAGTTCGGCGTAAACCCGCACCCACTCACCCCACTCTCCTTTGAGCTCGTCGCTCTCACCCCCGCCAATCTAAGCTGCTTTGATCCGCACACGCCGCTAAGCTTTGAGTTTACTCTAAAAGCCCCAGTAAGTTCGCACTTGGTCTCAGTAAGTTCACCTGGTCACTAAGTTCACCTAATCCCAATCTCTAACCCCAGTAAGTTCATCTGGTTCCAGTAAGTCCCTTACCCTGATCGCCGACTGTGGTTGCGATGGGGGACGGTGCCTCATGAATCCTGAGCCTTGCGAGGGCATCCGCCCTCCCGGCGTAGGTTGGCACCTATTCGCCTCCCGGGCGGGCCGGTTGGCAGCCGGAACGTTCGCAGTGGGACGGGGTATGGCCGGGGGGCGAAGACGGAAGGTTATCGACGAGTTGGTTGTCAGTCACATCGCGGTCTCCTCGTCGCATGGCGACAAGCTTGATGGTCACTCTCCGCCGACCGACCTTTCGGCGCTCCTCGTCTACAGGCCCGTGATTCCGGACTGGCTCCTGTCGGTCCGGCCTGGCTCCCATGCTCGGGAGAGGTATGAAGTTAGTTAGTTAAGTTAAGTTAGCTCCAGTAAGTCTTAACTACTAATCGACAGATGTTTGTCTGTCTGTTTGTCTGTCTGTCTGTCCCTCGATTTAGGGTAAGGATCAGGTAGGCCCGCGAGCCAGGCAGGCATTGATCCTCCAAGCCGTCTACGGCGACCTCGCAGACTGTTTCCACGACCCGCGGCGGCTCTTTCAGCGCGCCATTCTCACGCCCCGTCGAAACGATGTTGTCGATGCTGACAACGCGCGCATGACCGCGGCCATTTTCCCCCGGAGACGAGGCGTCGGAGTTCTTTTCGGCCGACTAGGTTGGGTCGGAAGACGACGCCTCGCTCTTTACAGTCGAGTTTTCAACTCCCTGACAACCAACGGCATGCTGACTTTGATCGCGAGCTTAAAGTCTTCGCAACCTCGACCCGTCGCACGGCCACTGCAACGGTACCAGATACATGATCGATCGTGTTTGTCACCGAGGCTCCTCCAACCTGTATCCCTTAAGGCCCGCCGACGCCAAACGATCACCAAGAGCCAGGGCCAGACGCCCCGCGAGGTCGGCGTCCTCTTGGCGAAGCCCGTCTTCTGCCACGTCCAGCTCTACGTGGCTCTCTGTCGATCGGCAACCCCGAGGATATCCTCTTCTGAGTCGACGACTCCACCCTACCCACACGTGCTCCGCAATACCGATAAGCCCCCTCCCGGCGTCTACACGCGCACTGTAGGTGAACTTACTGGGACCAGGTGAACTTACTGGGGTTTGAGATTGGGACTAGGTGAATATAGTGACCAGGTGAACTTACTGGGACCAGGTGAACTTACTGGGGTTTTTAGAGTAAACTCAAAGGTTAGCGGCGTGTGCGGATCAAAGCAGCTTAGATTGGCGGAGGCGAGAGCGACGAGCTCGAAGGAGTGGTGTGAGCACGAGTGGGCTTACGCCGAACTTACTGGGGTTAGAGATTTGAACTAGGTGAACTTACTGACCAGGTGAACTTACTGGGACCAGGTGAACTTACTGGGGTTAGAGATTGGGACTAGGTGAACTTACTGGCCTGCACTTGTCTCAGTTTAATCGAATGTCTTTAAATGTTAATTGGTATGCCCATGTATTTGTCGAACAACTCCTTGCTTTCCAATCTCAGGCAAAGCAATTAAATAATGATGAAGCATCAATCCAATTTAATGATTCCATAATCACTCTCGAAGCTCACGAGGAGATCCCTCGTCTAGATGCTATTCCCTCGGATCACGAGCGCTATTCTCAATCTTTATTGGAATGGTGTAAACTCTACGAGACACGCTCTGGGAACAACTCGACTCACGATCCTGAAGTGTTAAAGCTAGTTGATCCTAACGACGTTCGTCCGTTATTGGAATTCCTGTTAAAGATATATAATGAAACAAAGTTTTCCTCCAACCGACGCTTGGATAAACCCGCTTCATGGATCCCTTACATCCCTGGTACTAACGCTACAAAGCCACCTAAGGTATTATTGGTGGATACTATTCATCAATCTCACGACTCTCTAAACAATGCTTACTCGTTGTTAGCTACTGTGGCTGGACAGTCTGGCTTCGACGCTCGTAAGCTCCGTAATGCAAAAGATAAAGCATCGACAATTTCACATCGTGACACGTCGTACTATCGTCCACCTTGAAATGATAACGTCAAAGGTACCAGTTTCGATCGTCCTGTCTACTCACACTCCTCTAACCGCAATGCACGCTCTAATATGTCTCTTATGGACCGAGCTACTTATCAAGTTGATCGTCTTCGCCACCTGTTTGGTAAATTACAGGAAGCGAATCCCAACCCCTCTACCGACTCTAAAATGGTACAGGAGGAAATGAAAAGCTTACTGAGTACCCTCTGGACAACCGCTTCTCAAGCTTCGACACAGTCCTTAGATCCTGATGAAGCCACCCAAGTTCATCTCTACTTATCTCGAGTTGATACTATGTCCAATACCATAGTGAACCTCTTAGAAGCCGATAAGGAATCTCATGTTTTAGAAGAAAAGTATCAAGCTGAAACATCTGCTCCTGAAGCGTCCCCCACTGATGCGGAGCAGAGGGGGACTGCTGATACAGGGAAAGTGCTCCACACTTTTCTGTCCATTAAAGATGATGAAATCGATAACATCCCTCAGCCGCTATTGCAGCACATAAACGCTAAAGCTCAGAATGCTATCGTTCGTCGTCAAGCTCGGGAAACTTCCTCGCACTCCGAGCTCCCAAATAATCTACCCAACGAAGATAATGAAGATGGCACAGATCCCCCTGTGTTGCTACCAAAATTAAACAATGGTTTTACACTCGTCGTTGTGCCTTCCGAACAAACGCAAAGTTTCATGACACAGTACGTGTTTGGTCAAAGCTCAACACATGCCTGTTATGCAACAATGCTTAAACTGTACAACGAGTACAATTTGCCGCTAATGACTACGCCAGGATATGCTGACACATGTGCTTCTCAACATGTAATTAACTTTAAACGTTATGCTGATCCTATCCACATCGTAAAGCTACCCGAGTCCTTATCACCTGCTATCCAGACTGCTACGGATACGCAGAGAATCACACATGCTATGATTATAAGGACCGTCATTCCCGCTCTCCCAAAGCATCCAAATGTGGGATATGTAAAGCTAGACGTTGCGCTTTTCCTACCCAAGCAAAACGACCATAACGATCCCGATCTGCACATCATCAGTATGACTCAATGGGGAGAAGATAAACTTGGTATACATCTTTATGGAGTTGAATTTAAAGGACAATCATCTATCCAGAGTAAAATTGATGATAATGTCAAGATTACTTTGTTTAGACTCAGTAACCTGTTGCCAACTCTACCAATTTACTCGCTACAACAAGCAAAAGCGCGTAAAATGGAACTTCGCTCACTACAGTTCAGACTATGTGCTTTAATTGAACAACGCGGAATGCTCAAACTATATTCCACCCTCATGGAACGAGTAATTTACGTCCCACGGCTTAAAACCATCCTGGAGTCAATGCATTCGCAGCTGCCTTACATACGCAAGCATTTCCCACCTCCTGTATGACGCAAGGTTACAACACGTTTGCTCCATACAGTAACTTCATCTCCTAGCCCACGAATACCTACAGTAACTTTACTTTGCTCTGGGATGTCCACTCCTGCATTCCTGGCTTGCGCTTCTAATGACTTGCAAATCAACATCAACGTTAAAGTTATTGTTGAGAGCGACGACAATATCACGCACATGCTACGAAGACGTTTTGGTAGTCCCATCGAAGTTTTCCCATCCCTACCTAAGTTTTTGACATATCTCCATCGAGCATCGGACGTTGAACGTGCACGATATTACACTGACATAGTGGAATTGACATCACCATTCACAAATCGCAACATAATCAATGGGAGATCCATTTCCACCTTCGAGCGCGATATAGATGATTCTTTGTTCCCAAGTGCTCTAAGTGTACTTGAGCTTTTAAAGCCGCTTGTTCTCTTCATGGAAATGACTCCACCACACTCCGCATCGTATGAAGATCATATACGAGTTACTAATCTCATCTTCTCAACGATGCACTATACGGTGGACATGTGTGACCGATTTCCATGCTATTTATGTGGAGATTATCAAGCCAGAGAAAGATGGATCCTCGTCGCACGCAAATATAACACCGGCCCTCTTGATCTGCTTTCATGGCCTAATAAACGAGTCACTTCCTTTCTGGATATTGCAGACCACGCTAATTCCATCAGTCGCAAGTTAATAGTCGACGAACCTTGGACGCAGGTCTTTCCTGACATACCATTCGTGTCCACACCTAAAACCTACAATATTTTCAGTCGTACAGGATCCGTGCGCTTAACTGTGACTGAGCTTGAAACCTTAACTATGCTGTTCCTTCGTCTGCACTCTAATAAAACAGTCGAACATCCCAGTCAAGATGAAATGGAGGGCATTTCTAACTTTCGCCTGGGATTCTTGACTAATTCAAGAAAACCACTTGCTTGCATGAGATCCCCTATTGAACTCAAAGCTTTTGTGCTCCTCTATAATATTATGGGACGATTATTCCCTAAATCCATCACATTACCTGTGTCCTTTCGTATTACAACTATCGAATCTAACCAACCATCTCACAGGTTATTCTTAAATAAATCCTCTACTTCATCCATCATTTACATCACTGGTGGAAGACATACAGGCGGAGACATAACAGTTTCTAACTCTTCTAAATACCAGGCACACATAAATGCTTTTGGCGAAACCTACGCCCTTTTAACACACGATGCCGGAATCGATAAGACTGCTTCTCTCGAACCAGTTACCGGTTTTCTTTGGCTTTGCCAAGCATACCATCATAATAATGAAAATCAAGACACGCGTCGTCTAGTACAAGCACTGGTTTCCTATACTTCTCCTGTATTTCACGATTCTTTTGTCTTCTACCCTCAGGAAAATCGTCTTGAATTTATCGACAAAATATTTGCTTTAAGTGACATGCATTTGTCCCAAAGCAGATACTTGGGCTTTATAACATCAAGCGATAGGAAGATGGGTGCCAAAGTTCACTCTATATACACTCCCACTCCTACCATTCGTGGATTTGCTAATATGCTGGTGTACGATCCACGACTCGATCGCATCCGACACTACTCAACTCGCGAATTGGCACGCGCCAATAACTTCACAGCGCACCAAATCAATTTTCTTTGTCTTTGTCCCCTGACCTATGCTGTGATATCATCGCAAATGCTATTCCAGCTGGAACATATCATACAATTTATAAACATTTGTGTCAGCTTGTTTATGACTTGCGTACATTAACACTATCACCATCGTTTGACCCTGATCACGCTCCTCTAACCAAAAACTATAGGTCAACCTTCTTCACAAATATATTCCCAACAGATACATCCTTAACATTACACCAGAGTTCCATTACTATGTTCTACATCTCCAATAAAAAACTTTAATGTTGTGATACTATCCTTCTAACCACGAACTTCCTCTTTTCATACTGATTCAGTAGCTCATGCTTTCCTCTCTAACATCCATCCGCAGATATATCATCTCCTACTAAAGAAAAACAAATACCCCTTATAACGCCAAGACAGCTCCATGAGAAGCATGCGCCCTTCGATAAGAAAGTCCATGCCAGGGGCACCCTTGCATTTCGAGATGCGCAACAACGAGCTACCAATTTTCACAACATTCACCATTCCAGTGATTCTCAAGCCATAAAAGCTGTTCAGGTTATTGCCAGTCCTGGACACCACCCATCTGACGTACCCTACCGTAAGTTCTGTGTGGATTGTACGATTCATAAAAACGCTTTCCTCATCCACACCACCTTATCAAGCAACCATCATTCGAAAAATTTTTCAACCTGGTGAAGCCTGGGCATGTGACGGTGGTTACGTATCTGTGCTCTCGGAATGGGGATCCTTTCGACATATCATTGTTTTCAAGTGTCTCATTTCTAAATTTCTGTTAGTGTACTTTTGTCGTAGCACTAACTCCAGCGAATTTTGTAACGCCCTTGAGTTTGTCCGTAATTTTGTTCTACTTATGTTCATGTACAACTAAAACAAATCTATTGTGATTCCTTTAAACCCTATTTATCTCAGCATGTTACAACCCCCTTCCGTGTGGAACATGGTATTAATATGTCCGCGTTCCCCCCTTACTTACATGTCTTTAATCATGAAGTCGAAGCCGCTGTTGGTCACATAGCCACTGCCGCGTCTACACGACTCCGGCATATGCTTAATGTATCCTATAAAGGTCACCCCCTAACAGATCCGGCACCACACTACCCGTGGGCTGTTATACATGCTATCCAATCGTATAATCTCCTCCCTAACGTTTCCCTCGAACGTATTTACAATAAAGTCCTAAGCCCCCAACAAGTTTTGTTAGACCAATGTAATGTTCCCCAACAAGACTACCTCAAACCTTTTGGTTCTGTTTGTTATTTGCATTTGGAACCTAACGAATTTCATAAATATGAACCCCGATGTCGTCCCTACATCTACTTATGCGGTGCTAACGTTATAAACCCTTTAATAACACCCCATGTTAATCATTTAGCCGATGTTGTCCTTAATCCTGAAAACGGTCAAGTCCGTGTTTCTAAACTGACTTTCCCTCATCTTTTTTCTAAATCTCCTCCTGATTATGAACAACATCCACCTCCTGCACCTTCACCTGACATTCCCTTCTCTGTCATGGCACCCCTAATGATGCGGCAGAGGGGGATATGCCATGCCTACGAACACTGACCATGAGAGAGGGGACCTTCTTCTCTTATCTCTCTATTGCTCCTCCTACCCGCTCCCGCATTTGCTCCAAC
>JAQMWT010000090.1:0-35660 GCA_029834535.1 Chrysophaeum taylorii
CAGACGTCTCTCTAACTGAATACTCTTCATCCGAAGAAAGATGGACCGCACTTTTGTCCCACGGACAACCGTTTTCCGCGCCCACTCGAGGACTTGGAGATGGCCACCCCGAGCTGCAGAGGAGCACGTACTTTTGTCCCACGGACAACCGTTTTCCCGCGCCCACATCAGGACTTGGAGATGTCCCGAACCAGCTGCTTCGGCGCACGTCCGCGCGTCCCACGGACACCCCGCTTTCCGCGCCCACGTCAGGATGTCGAGATGGCCTCCCCGAGCTGCGGAAGAGCACGTCCGCGCGTCCCACGGACAACCGTTTTCCCGCGCCCACATCAGGACTTGGAGATGGCCCGAACCAGCCGCGTGAGAGCAGGTCCAACCATCCCACCGACACCCCGCTTCCCGCGCCCACATCAGGACTTGGAGATGGCCCGAACCAGCCGCGTGAGAGCAGGTCTGCGCCCCAGGGACACCCCGCTTTCCGCGCCCACATCGATCTCGAGATGGCCGCCAAGAGCTGCGGAAGAGCAGGTCCGCGTGTCCCACCGACACCCCGCTTCCCGCGCCCACATCAGGATCTCGAGATGACCCGAACCGGCGGCTTCTGAGCAGGTCGACCGATCCCACGGACAACCGTTTTCCCGCGCCCACGTCAGGATCTCGAGATGGCCACCCCGAGCTGCGGAAGAGCAGGTCCAACCATCCCACGGACACGCCTCTTCCCGCGCCCACGCGAGGACTCGCAGTTGGCCGGCTTCTGCGGCGACGCGGCAAACGTAGTTCCGGAGGTGCGGGTACCGCCCGAGGAACCACTCTATCCACTCCATGGCGCAAAGCTCGACAAACTCCTTCAGCTCCTCCTGGGTTCCTGTCGCATCCGCCCCACGCCACTCGGCAGCCGGACGTTCTCGTCGACGTTCGGGTCGTAGATCTTAGGCACCATCATATTCAAGAGCTCGCGGGCGTGCCGTTGCGGGTCGACGCCGACCTTGTCGAAGAGTCTCGAGACTTCGACGATCTGGGTCTGCGTCGTGATGCGCTTCTGAGCTATCGACTCGAGGGCGGCCTCCGAGACGAGATCTAGAAAACTGTACACCCACTCCTCCTCGGCCTCGACCATCTCGACCAGCGCACACCGCTTCATCTCCAGGTCGTCGTCGATGCCGTTGAGAAGCGCGATAGGGTCCATCTCGACGAGCATCCGCAACACCAGGCGGCGGCGTCGGTTTTCGTCGTCAACACGTCCACAGTCATCCATAATCGATCCACTTTTTGGTGATAACGTATCCATGCAGCAGCCGTTGGAAGGAACGGTTCTGCTGCGTACGGGGGTGGGTTTTACTGTTGATGAAGGGAAGGTTTTGGGGAAGGGCGTGGATTGGTACGCTACGCGGGGGTAGTCGGTGTCATCGCCGAGAGAGGACCAAGCCGGACGCGCGCATGTGCGACGACGTCCTGCAAAGCGCAACAGGGCGGTTCCAGGGCTGCCCGAGGCCGAGGCCGCAACAACATGGCGGCGAGGGCACTGCCCAATGCGGTGGCGATCCCCCACTCGCGGTAGACGCTGTGGTTTTGCGAAGAAGAACAACAAAGGTGGTGCGCTCAGGGTAAGGTCGCCGACACGGCGGTGATCTCTCTTGAGTCCGCCGCCGCTCTTCCGCTGCCACACGAACAACTCGCTCGCCAAGCCTCTCAACTCGAGGAAGTTGCGGGAGATCGTGCAAATCTTTACCTACTATTCTCGAGTTTTCTTCTGCAGGAAAAATAAAATCTCTCTCCAAGGTTACCATGGAGGTTCGTGGTGGAGGAATGAAGAGAGCTCGGGCCGAAAAAACGCGGCGTGGGGTTGGAGGTCAGCTACACAACGGTCGCAAAGCTGAAGGATGCCGGGGCGAGATGATCAAGGCGCACGCGCCGCCGGAGTTGCCGCTCGAGGAGCGCCTGAGCCTCAAGAAGACGAGCGCGGAGTGGGCGGCCGTCCTGGCTGTCGGGGGCCTTGAGAAGATCATGGACGATTGCAACAAGTGGGTGGGAAACTCGGTCGGGCATGCGCCGAGAGGAAGCTCAATACACCTCGAGGAGCAGGCTGTCTACTCAGTCAAGAAGATCAAGCAGATGCTCGAGACCTACCCAGGTTTTACGCCGGTAAGATGACCACCACAGTACGGCATCAACAACTCGCCTGGCTCCCCGAGAGCCTTCGCGCTAAGGCTCTCTCGGGGAGATGAGAACGGCTCGTCGTCGAATGAAAACGCCCGTGGCCATATTTTAAAAAACGGCGCCTCACGCCGTTTCATCCATATCCTCGTCGTCTTCGTTGGTGTCGAGCTCGAAGCGCCAGGTTTGGAGCCTTGGAACAAAAAGTCGGACGATTTGCTTCGAGCCAACCGCCGGAGGAGCCGTCGTCGGTTGAACCGACGAATAGTCACAAGTTTTCTTTTTCTTTCTTTCTGCGGCCATCCTTTGAATTCGCATCCGAGACGACGGCCTCAATCTCGCCTGGCATCATCATCCAATGGTTTTCGCCCTCGAGCTCCCACAACACCAAAACTCGCTGGCCAACGAGAGAGTCGACAATCGAAGAAGAAGGCAGCTGGTCTCGCTTCGCCACTCGCTTGCGCTTTGCTCGCTTTGTGGCCAAAGCAGCCCCCGATTTTTCCTCCTTGAACTCAGCGTCGCTCACCACAAGGCGCGCGCCGCCGAGCGTCCAGGGCGGCCCTGCGCTCCCGTGTTTTCGTACCAAGCACCGGCGGCGGCGGTCGTCGCCGCTGCGGAACAACAACAACAACAACAGGCTTCATCATCCGTCAACGCCCGCCTCTCCATTTTTTTGATCTTGCGGTAGATCTGCTGCTTGAGATGCTTGGTTAAAAAGACAACATTTGCTTCTGAACCAGACTGGCCGACCACACTGGCGTCCTTTGTCGAAGTGAAGGACACGGGCATGAGGTCACCCGTGCCAATGCCGTGGGTGTAGCGAGTAATGTTGCCGACGAGCATCTTGCATCGACCACTGTTGCTGCTACTACGGAGCTTGGCGAGTTCGGCGTCGACCTTTCTTTCCAACTCTGCGAGCCTGGGGTTTGTCCATCCAGCTCCTGGTTGCTGACAAGGAGCACCACCCTCTCGATGGCATCCCTGGGCCTCGTCAAATCGTGTACGCGTCGATCGAACGCCGCCGCCGCGATCGTTTCGGCATTTCGCGCACGGTGCTGATCGATCGATCGATCGCTGCTTGGCGACGAGCGGCGGCTTTCGCCTTGTGTAGTCCAGCCGCCCCATCCCATTCGCGCTGCTTCAATCAAGCCCGTCACAGTCTTGTCGTCATGCTGGTCGAGACGACCGCTGGCGGATTTCCTTCCGCCACTGCCACCTTTGTCTGTTCCTTCGGCAGCGGCGGTGGCTCGGGCGCTGACGCTAGATGACGGCATCGGCCCGCTCTCGGACGCTAGCCAAGGCCGCCCCAGAGTTGTCGGTCGTCCCGACAGCACCCGCAACACCGCGACCGCCGACGTCACCAATCGCTGAAAATTTTTCCGTCCGGCGCAACCATACGAAAGCTTCGCGTACACCCCACGGAAAAACTGATCATCGAGGGCGCTCTGGATGTCTCGCTAAAGCGGGCTGAAAAATAGCCTGGGATTCGCCGCGAGCGGTCTGGTCGGCGAACTCGGTGGCGCCCATGGCGTCCAGTCTCGAACTCCATGGTCGCCGTCGATTCGGAGTTGCGTGCAGATGAGCTCCTTGCCGTCGAGCGGCGACGCGTCCGATTATTGGAACGCGAGAAACCTCGCCCTCGCTGAGGTCGAGGGCTAAGGGAGCTCGTGGAGACGCCCCACCTCGCTTCGCAGGTTGCGGACGAAACGCAAGGATGGGAGCTCCATCTCGGCGGTTCTCTCTTCCCCGATGACCGCGATGACGATCGATGCGATGACTTCAGAGACCTCGGCCGGCGCGACGCGCAACGCCAACAGACGCATACAGAGGTGTCGCACCCACGGAGGCCAGGCCGGGCCCTTGCCAGCACCGACGCTTGCCGGCCGGCATGGAACTCCTCGAATAGTGGCGTCTCGCGTCTCCAGAGCTCGGCGACGCGCGCCCGTTGTCGATCACGATCTCCTCGTCCCGCGCTCTAAGCTCGGCCTCGGCCTTGTCGAGCTCAAGGGCCAGCTGCTTCGCATCCCTGTTGACGTCGGCGTAGCTGCGCTGGCGTTGGCGCATCTTCGCCGCGTCACACTTTTTAGCCAGCTGCGCCTTTGTCCGCTCCGTCGCCGCTGCCGCCGCCTCGGTCACTGCTCGCTTCACTTCGGCGCGGGCGTCGGCCACTTCGTCGTCGCGGGCGTCGGCCGCCGCCTGCTTCTCTTCAGCCACCGCCTGCAGAGCGCGCTTCCGCTTCAACGCCGCAGCCTCATCGCTCCGCTAACGCTGGACCTTGAGTTGTTGCTCTCGACGGGCCGCCTCCCGGGCCTCGGCATCAGCTCGGCAGCGACAGCTGCCGCAACCTCCATAGCCTCGGCCTGCGAAGGCCTCTTCGGTTGCCACCATAATACGGCACGCTCGGCCGCGGCGGCACGGTGTTGCTGGGACGCCCTTGCTGCCTCGAGCTGCTGGACCTTGAGCCGTTCCGCCACCAACTGCCTCCTCTGCAACTCGGGCGACTGCGACGGCGATTGTGCTGGCTGCAGCGCAGGCGGCCGCCGGTGCAAAGCGGTTGATCGAGCGCGACTGGCGACGGCGTTCTCCTAGTCCGACGCTGCGCGGACACCGCTCAAGCCCACCTTGATGGTGCCGTTGGAGACGACGCCCTTGACCGCGAGAGTGTGGCCGAGCTCCTTGCCGCGTCGTCATAGTGGAGCCTCTGGACGGTAACCGCCTCGGCGTAGACTCTGACTCCCGCCGAAAGGCTGCCTATCGCCTCGACTCGATCGCCGGGCCGGATCTCCGTCTTCAAGCACGTCGTCAACGCCGCGCGCCGCCGAGATCCGACGTTTCTTGATCTCGAGGCCAGAAGTCGGCGTGGTACATTGGGGCAAAGTCGTTGCGGCAGCGCTTACTGCAGACGAAGAATTGAAGGGGCAGCTTGCCCTCGCACTCGTTCCAGGTCAATCGCCTTGCCCGGATCCATCCTCCTCCGGTAGTAGACAGCGACGCAGCAGCAACACTCTCCTTCCGACGGAGGTTGTTGGACCGGCGTACGCGCCGCTCGGCCGGTTTCATTGAATGATTCTGCGAGAGCCCACTGCTTCGGGGAGCTCGGTGACCGTATCAGGCAAGATCTGAACGGCGGCCGGGGCCCCAGCCATCGTTCTAGACCGCGTCGGACGCGCGTAAGCACATCCCAACGGCTCGACAAACGGCTCTAAGGCTCGAGTTCGAACCGAGCCTGTCGCTTTTTGAATTTAGCAAGGATTTCGCGCTCAGTGTCAGAAACTCCTTCTGTTACGAATGGTATGTGAGGCGTTAGACTAGCGATAAGAGAAAGACGTATGGATACTGGATACGTGGTGCAGGGGTAAGTGTCATAGCTTCCTCACACACGTGCTGGAAAAGAAAGAAAAGGAAAAAGGGGTAAGTGAGGTCCTCACACAGGTGCTGGAAAAAGAAAGAAAAGGAAAAAGGGGTAAGTGAGACGCTCACAGAGAAGCTTGAAGGAAGACGTCATAGAGGCATTGTGGCAAGAAAGAAAACAACAGAGATCAGGGCGAAGATCACGAAGTGAGGTAAAGAGCACGAAGCCGGAGGAAGGAAGGAGCTTCCGTACTGCGGGTGAAAATTTCGCTAAGATTGTTAAGGCGGGGTATTTGTTTGAGATCAATGATGTGGTTGCGATGATATTCGGCGGTACTGTAAAAGCGAATGTCAATATGGCGGGTGCGCCGTGTGAGACATTGGAGACGGACTTGGGTGACGGTGGTGCTATTATCAACATACATTGGGACGGTGTGACGAGGGAGATCAAAGTCATCACAAAAGTTTGAGAAACCAAGAGAGCTCAGCAGTAGCGGCGTAAAGAGCGAGCAATTCAGCTTCAAAAGAAGAGCGAGCAAGTAAGTACTGCGAGCGGGAGCAGTAGGCGATCATAGAGCCAGCAGAGAAAACAAAGAAACAGTTGTGGAGTGGCGGTCATCAGGGTCGTCGGCCCAGCTGGAGTCGGAATAACCACAGAGACGAAGGGTAGAATCGCGACCAAGAACAAGGGCAAGATCGTGAGAGCCATTGAGATAACGCAGAGTGGGAGATAAAGCGTGCCAAGCGTTCCAGTGGGGTTTACCAGGATTGTGGGAAAAACGCGCACACTGATTGACGGACCAAGTGATATCAGGGCGAGTCATGATGGAGATGAAGAGGACACAGCCAACAACACGGCGAAAAGGGATGCGTGCCATGAAAATGTGATCTGGAGAACCAGGAGTAGGACAGTCAGCCGCAAAAGATGAAGACCTTTGGGAGCGGGAGTGATTTCGGGTTTACTGTTGATGAAGCGATGTTCGGTATGGATTTCACGGATAGCATGGGATTGGTCAAGAGTGAGGGTTCTCCGAGGGCGATGACGCGTAATGTGAAGACCAACGTAAGAGGTGAGATCAAGTTCATTGACGTCAGTGAAAGCGCGGAAACGGAGGAAAAAGGCTTGGTAATGGCCAATGCAATGACGAGGGTGCGCCACAAGAAGATCATCAACGACCAGAACGAGACGTAGAAGGACGGTAGAATTGAGCACGAGCTTGTAATGGCAAGTGTCACCAGATCCGCGGACGAAGCCACAGTCATTGACGAGAAAGCGTTCCAAATAAAGCCACCAATTGCGACAAGCTTGTTTGCAACCATACCAAGAGCGACGGAGCTTGTAAACGATTTTGGAACCATCGGTGGGTTGGCGAGGAGCATAGCCTTCGGGTGGCCAGACATATAGATGTCTTCGTCAATGGGGGCTTGAATAAAAGCGGAGTTGACATCCAACTTATGCAAATCCCAGTCATGAACAGCAACGCCAGACAGGGGCTTGTATGAAAGCAGAGATGACATCTACAGGACGGCACGTGTCGTGGTAAGCAATGCCGTGAACCTGCGTGTAACCGCGGACAACGAGGCGAGCCTTGTACGATTTGAAGCGGCCAGAGTCATACTTCTTGCGGAGGATCCACTTGAGGGTACAAATGTTGCCAGAAAACGTCGAAGGAAGGCGCATAACATCCCAGCAACCAAGCTGACCAAGAGAGCTGTATTCTTTAGCGATGGCTTGCAACCAGCCAGGACGCTCAGGATTGGTCGGAGCTAAAGCTTCACGTAGATGGGTGGAAGTGATAGTGTATTCGTCAAGGTCGGAATATTGCGACAGTTCTTCGGAAGCAGAGTAATAAACGTGTGCATGAGGATCAACAAGGGTGTTAGCTAAACAAGGGGAAAGGAAGACCTAATGAACTAACAAACGAAAGCTAACAGAAGAGACATACAAAGAGTTACAGGAGGAAACAGAATGGCCCGTATCGACATCAGAATGGTCCGTATCAACAGCAGAATGGCCCGTATCAACATTGTGACAGGATGAAACAGAATGGCCCGTAAAAAAAAAAAAAGTTTGTTGGTTGTTGTAACGCGCGTTGGTCGACTTTGCGCGGTCGGCCCCGTTTGGCACGACTTTGTTTTGCACTTTCTGTTGTTTTCTCTCTTTGGTGCTCTTTTGCACTTTCTGTTGTTTTCTCTCTTTTGCACTTTCTGTTGTTTTCTCTCGAGCTCGTAGAATGGTCGGTTCACGTGATGTTTGTGATCAGTCCCAGTGAAACCGGCGCATTCTCATCAAACAAGGGGCAAGGGGGCAACAGCGGGCAAGGGGGCAACAGCAGGAACAGGTGACAATGGGGCAACAATAGACGAGAGCTTGGAAGCGTGATTCGAGAAAGTCAGAACAACGTTGAAGTTCCTTCGGTGGTTGACATTGCAGGAAATCGGGTAAGTGAAACTGTCAGCAAAATCGAGGTCTGAAGAACAATAGCGACAAAAGTGCCTGGGATGACGTGCGTTAGACCATTGTTGCCACTGAGGATCGCAGCGGGGCAAAGATAGCGGAAACACAAGCTGGTACATATGATGGCGGTGTACCAGACGTCTGATGAGAACATGGCCTTTGGGCAGATAGGCTGCATGGTGCATGGTGACCAGGTTATGACGATGGTCGGAGTCGACAGAAGCAAAAACAGGTGTAAACAGGGTTGATGCGAACGTGGGTGTTTGGTTGTTGTGGCGCGAGCAAGTTGCCATGGGCACGACCGCGTCCTGTACGCGAAGATGGAAGACTTCGGACGCGGCAGCGGTGTAAGGAACGAACACAGGTAGACCAGGCTGCTGTATACCAGCCTGCTGTGACACCTGCTACCATGTTACGAATGGTATGAGGCGTTAGACTAGCGATAAGAGAAAGACGTATGGATACTGGATACGTGGTGCAGGGGTAAGTGTCATAGCTTCCTCACAAGTTTGGTCACTTAAGTTTCGACTGCTAAGAGGGGGGTGTGAGGGGGGGGGGGCATGAAGGATGTGGGTGGTAGGAGGGATGTGCCTGACGGGCGGAGATAAGTATGCGGGACCTAGTCGGGGTCATCGCCGAGTCGTGGGGCAGGCGAAGAGAGGAGCCCCGCCTTTGGTAGGTCGCACGCATGCTGCCGCCGGACGTATGTGCGACTTAAGTTTGGTCAATCCGCATCTTGGTTGACTACACTGTAAACTTGAGCAAACATAAGGTTTCACTGACAAAACAAGAGCCCAAAACCGTATTCATCCTTCATGCACCACACACACACACCCCTCTTAGCAGTCGACCTTTAAAGACAAAACAAGAGCCGCCGTGATCAAGCTTTCAGCGGTTCTGGAAGTCGCGCTGTATCTCCGGAGCGTCCTTCGACTTGGAAACGAACGAGGAGGACGGTATCGATGCGGGTTTCGTCGTCGCTCAGGTCGCGTGGTGGCATCACGCCGACGTCGGTTGACCACGGCGCCGAGAAAGAAAACAAGAAGTCGCGTGCCCAGACGAAGGTGGTAAACGACCATGAGAGATCGCCGAGTACGCTGTCGCAGCAGCTCGGACCGCGCAAAAAAATACGAGGGTAGTCCACCTTACTCGATCTAACCAAGATGCCAAGTTCAGCATGTGTGTTCTCGAGGCCGACTTGCAGCAGCATCTGATGTTCGACACGGGCGGCAAGTTTTTAGACGGCGCGTACAACAACATGGTCTACAGCGCGGCGTGATGTGCAAGTAGACAATATCGTCGCGTGTGTTGTAAGAGGCACACCTGCTCTTGGAACCTTCGTGCCGACAAAAAAGATCCAGCTATCGCGCGAAGAAAATCACGAGGCCGTGTCGGTCCTCGTCAAGGGCTTTACGGAGGGCACGTCAGGCGGCTCTTCTCGGCATATGCGTTTGAATGACATATGCAACAATGTCATCCGCTATTAAAGGCACGAGATGACGAACCAGGATCGTTCGCTGTAGTCTGTCATAAACATCGAGAACTAATAAGGCGCATCCGAATGAATAATCTTGGGGGACGAAAAAAACAGCGCGGTATCAGCGCTGTCTTGCGCAGGCCTTGTTTGTGGATGTTGTTCTGCGAGTGTTCGCATGTTGATGCGCGTGTGTGTATGGTCGGTCAAACGTGGAGGAGGAGGCTCTGTGACCAAACTTGTAACATCGTTGATCAAAAAACTTTGTGATCAAACTTGCGACGACCTTGTGATCAAACTTCAATTCCAGTAATCAAACTTGCGTATTAGTGACAAAACTTGTATCTTTTTGTGATCAAACCGAATTCAATTTGGTGTGATCAAATTTCGAACAATCACATCAAACTTGTCATATTTGTGAAGACTCGTACTGATGATGACTGGGTTAGAATTACAGGGGTGATGTCAGCGATCTTCCGGAGCGAGGCTGTCGACGTCTTGACATCCCTTCGCGCCGCAGCTTTTGTATTTGCCGACTTAAATTCTCGTAGTACAGTGCTCGACGGTACAGCAGCAGCTCCCGGGGAGATCTTGCGGCGGGACGGGGTTGTCGAGATGCTCGAGGAGGAGGAGGATAAGGAGGTGTTCACACTTACGGTCGTGCGAGTAGTTTATGCAGGCGTAACGTGTTCGCGTTGCCGTTTTCCCACGTCCAAGCTGGACAGCTAACTCCGGATCGGGTACTGTGAGGAACTCCTGAACGTGGTCCTGTACGGTCCCGCACAAGTGTGGGACTACAATCAATATTTGGGTGCTCCCTCCAGGTGCGTTGCCTCTCGCAGTTTCTTCTCGAGGTCGTCGTCGAGTTTCGCGTTTTAACTCGACCCCGAGTCGATTATCAAAGACGCTCTCCCTCTCGGAGAGAAGATTTTGGGATGCGGGTGATCCGTCTCGCGCAGACCATGTAAGAAGTCTGCATGTTGCTGAAGAATGACGTGCGACCACGGCAACAGCACCACCGCGGTAAGTCGCGGTGGCTTCTAAGAACGATGGAAGGTACGAGACTGCGTGGGCCCCAAGTACGCCAAGCCGTGGGAAAAATCTGCTCTCGAGGCCGCGCGTCGCTGTCTCCTTGCGCGTATCGCCGCGCTGTCTTAGGATGGATCTCCTTCTTTAAGGCGGGCGGTCACGGGGGGGGTGCCCATGCCCATGCCGCGCGGCCACGGTAGATTCTGCGTAGCTGCACCACCTAGGTCTCGTTTCAAAAGGCATTATTTTCGGCAAAACCAAAAGCGCCGCGCACGCGCCCCTTTAAAAAAAAAAAAAAAAAGCCTCCTCCTTAAGTTTGATTTAAAAAACCAAAGTGGAAGTTTGATCAAACTTGTTGACCAAACTTACAAGAAGGTTATTAATCAAACTTGATTGATCAAACTTAATGGAACTTTTTTCCTTAAACATACATCAAAATCGAGCAAACTTAAAAGAAATTGATTGTTGACCAAACTTGACCGACCCCTATTTTCAACCTCCGACCGCCTCGTCCCATGGGTAGGGTTTAGTCCCCCGACGGACCAAAGGCCCTGGCCATGGTCATATTTATGGTTCCTTAACCCTATTTTTTTTGCCAACTTGGTGGTTGTAAACATCCTCCGCCTTCCAGGTTACCCACCCAGATACCTTCCCAAACCACTCCCGTCGTCAAAAAACTTCCGGGCAATTCCGTTGCACCGAAACGTAACGGAGCGCCCCACAAACAAGCGCCCAAGAGACGGACCGGGTCGCTCTTGGGATAATGGTTTACGTACGTACCCAGGGATAATAAATTTTGGGGAAAAACCCCTATGGCACTATAAGAAGTGTCAATCTTGGGATCAAGTGTTGCTACGTGGCTGCAACCCTAACCCTGACTCGACGGCTTGAAACCGCTCTAGAAAGAGGGACGCGCACAGTGTCGTGGCGGTGCGGGTGCTTGAAGAAGGTTTTGGTGTGGTGTGTGGGCACGCGCACAGAGGTGGTGTGGTGTGGTGTGGTGTGGTGTGGTGTGGTGTGGGGTGGTGTGGGGTGGTGTGGGGTGGCAGCCGAGCCTGGAATGGCAGCGCGCATAGTTGCGGCCGCGATGTCCCGCGATGTCGAGCAGGCTTCGCGCTCAACGCCTCTCCGCCGCGCTTTGGCACCGCGGCCACGGCTGCGCTTGCGGAAGGGCAGGATAATCGTGTTTTCCGGGACTTGAGCGTGCTTGAGGCGGATTGCGAGAGCGAGAACGTGCTTGCACTTGTAATAGTGGCCAGAATTTGCACGGCAGCTGCACGTGTAGAACGTGTATGCGATTGATGTTTCCCGGGTCCAGCCTTTTTGAGGACGTGGGCCGCACCGACGATGCTCAGAGCCTCGTGTCCAGGGACTTCTCGTCCAGGGTGGTGCGAGACAAGCCGCCGTTTTCTGCGACGACGACAACAAAGTCACGGAGAAATCGAAGGGTCTGCTCGCTCTTGGTCGCCTTGACAGGAAAAAAATGCCCCCCTTGACTGCTGCTTCGCGTCCGGACGACGACGAGAGTAAGACGAAGGAGTCGGACTTGACTTTCTTGAGGAAGTCGCCATATGGCGAGCTTGTCAGCGTGAATGTACTCCTGCGCCTCCTTCCAGTCCCTGCCGTTGATCTATCTGCGGGTGCTGAGCAATAAAATAGCCATTGTTTTGGCTCCTCCGAGTCTCGACGTACCGGACGATGCTTCTCCAGAGGCTGGAACTACGCCAACGACCTCGCGGGCAGTGTCATCCTCCTTGATGAGGTTGTTGCAGGATTCGTTGTTTCCGTTGTTGTTGTTGTCGCGCGGCGTACCGGGAGCACCCGTTCGAGATCCAGCCGGCCTTTTTCTCATACTTGGCCAGACCGTAGTCTACGAGCACCAGAGACTTGGATGTGAATGCGGGGCACTTCTCGGTCCACTCGTCGGTGAAGCGACGCAGGAGGTCGAGACAGACCGCCGACGCTAATTTGCGCCATGATTCTCGAGCACACAGGATATTCCGTCGCACTCGTTCGCATCTTCGCATCTTCGCATCTTCAAAGCAGCGACAAATAATACCTCGAGTCGAGTGGTCGCAGCCGTCGCTCCGCCATATGCTGAACACTGCTGATTTTTTTGGTCGTGTGCATCAGGAGTGACGTCACGACTTGAATATAGTGCCATACCCAAAATTAATTATCCCTAAGTACGTACGTAAACCATTAATTATCCCCCAACGGAATTCGGAGACCGCAAGAGACTGTCGCGGAAGGACAAAATGGATGAGTCGCTTCAGCGACGCGCACACCAACAATCGGTGGGAGAGCTCACCTCGGTCTCCTTCAGAAGAATCTTTCGTATTTCAGCTGTTTTCGCAACCTGACGACGCGTACCGTACTTTTTTTGATCAGAAGCCGAACACAGCGACCGTTCTGAGACGCGCGAATAAACGACCGCGAAATGGAGCGGTACACTTACCCCACTTCGAAAACGAGGCGTCGATGGAGGCCGCGGCGGCTCGCACTTTGCTTTCGAGGACCGACGACGACGGGGGTTTGCGCGTACGAACGCGCTTCGTCGTCCTCGTCTTCCTCCCCAACACAATCGTTTCTGAAGCCTCGATGGCCAAAAGACACGAACCCCGTTCTTTGGTTGGGTCGAGTCCCCAACGAGGAACCTGTCAAGCCCAAGGAAGAGCGCGACATAATATTCATGGAGCGTCAGGTGGGGGCAAAAGCAATCGAGCGAGTTAGTCCCGTCGGGTGGGGGCAAAAGCCCAGACCGCGCCAAGCTCCAGAACGCAAGGGGGGGGGGGGGTCCTAAGCCCTCGAAAGATGGTTTGTCGATCCTGGTGCACCACAAGGCCTCGCGCACTTTCGAACTGCCGCACTCCCGGAGAACATCAAGTCTGAGCGCTCCGTCCTGTCGTATCGGTGCCACGGCCACGAAGCTATCGTCCGCGATGCGAATCAGAAGAAGGTCGAAGAACTGATCTTCTTCCAGTAGGAGACAACGCGAGGCCGTCGAGACAGAGAGGAAGGCGTCTGCTTTCAGGGCGTCGCTACCATCTCGAACATCGCGCGGCCGACCCAGTCGCTCTCGGGGGGGGATCGCCGACGTCGCCCGAACTTTTTATGATCGCGTTGTTCTTCGGGGTTCCAGACGCACGCTTGCGGTCCGACCCGGGCCAACAACGCACACGCTCGGCGTAATAATCATCGAGACGCCGCTAGTATTCGTCGACGTTAGTCGTCGTACCCCGCGCTCCTCCAAGAACTCGACAACGTCGGTGTGGCTTCCGCAAAGTCGTCGATGGCAGTAGTTTCGTCGAAATCGTCGTCGTCATCATCGAACCCGGATATCGGATGCGTCCACGAGACGAACGACGATGTCGACGAATCCTTCTTCGATCAAGGATGTCCGACCCCTTGCGGTCCGTGGCGTTGACATCATCGACACGGCAGTGCCTTACCAAAGTAGGAGTTGACGTGCCCGCGAGCAGCGGCGTGATGCAACGTGTCCGCGATGGTTGAAGTCGCCTTTCTTCGCGTCTTTTTTCAGCTTCTTCGTGTGCGTCCAACAACTGGCGCCGACGTCTTCAGACAAAAAAACTTCTCGTATGCGGCACCTTCTTCTTCTTCTTCTTCTCTAGGAGCGCTGCGATCGTCTTGGTGTAGGCAGCGAAGCTCGCCGCTGCAAGACGAGTCACTTTTTTTTCGTACGCATCGAGAGAGCATCTTTTTTTGGCCACCCCCGTCGACCACCTTTCTCGCGGCCGTTTTGAACAGCCGAGCGTCGTCGAAGCGTTCAATATAGTGGCGCGCTTCAACAGGCCACCCGTCCTCGAGCACCCTTTCGTCTTTGTCGTCGCGCTCGTCGACATACTTCTCGAGCGCCTCCTCGAGTTTGAGCTCGCCCTCGACGCGTTTGTCAGCAAGACAAGCTTGTCGAGGCGCGAGAGCGTCCCCGCGTAGATGCGCAGCTTCCATTTGAAGAAGACAAGTGCAGGCCAGTAAGTTCACCTACTCCCAATCTCTAACCCCAGTAAGTTCGGCGTAAACCCACTCGTGCTCACACCCACTCACCCCACTCTCCTTTGAGCTCGTCGCTCTCACCCCCGCCAATCCAAGCTGCTTTGATCCGCACGCGCCGCCAACCCTTGAGTTTACTCTAAACACCCCAGTAAGTTCACCTGGTCCCAGTTAGTTCACCTGGTCACTCAGCTCACCTAGTCCCAATCTCTAACCCCAGTAAGTTCACCTGGTCCCAGTAAGTTAACCTATAGTGCGCGTGTAGACGCCGGGAGGGGGCTTATCGGTATTGCGCAGCACGTGTGAGGTAGGGTGGAGTCGTCGACACAGAAGAGGATATCCTCGGGGTTGCCGATCGACAGAGAGCCACGTAGAGCTGGACGTGACAGAAGACGGGCTTGTGGGCAAGAGGACGCGGACCTCGCGGGGCGTCTGGCCCTGGCTCTTGTTGATCGTTTGGCGTAGGCGGGCCTTAAGGGATACAGGTTGGAGGAGCCTCGGCGACACGACACGATCAATCATGTATCTGGTACCGTTGCAGTGGCCGTGCGACGGGTCGAGGTTGCGAAGACCTTAAGCTCGCGATCAAAGTCAGCATGCCGTTGGTTGTCAGGGAGTCGAAAACTCGACTGTAAAGAGCGAGGCGTCGTCTTCCGACCTAACCTAGTCGGCCGAAAAGAACTCCGACGCCTCGTCTCCGGAAAAAAGGCCGCGGTCATGCGCGCGTTGTCAGCATCGACAACATCGTTTCGACGGGGCGTGAGAATGGCGCGCCGAAAGAGCCGCCGCGGGTCGTGGAAATAGTCTGCGAGGTCGCCGTAGACGGCTTGGAGGATCACTGTCTGGCTCGCGGGCCAAACTGATCCTTACCCTAAATCGAGGGACAAACAAACAAACAAACAGACAGACAAACATCTGTCGATTAGTAGTTAGGAAGCCGAGGTCGCCGAAACGGCCGTCTTGAATTCCTCGAGCAACTTCGTGATGTCTGCCATCGCGCACCTCGGTCGTTGATTCATTCGGGGGATAACTCGTCGACGCGCGACAAGTCGGAGGAACGCGAGGACATCCAGGTGAGGGGAATCGCCTTACCAATCGTCAAGATGGTCGAACCCGCTGTCGATCGACGAGAGCGTCCGCTCGCTCATTCTCCTCTCTCTTGGGGTCCGCTCGATCGTCTCCTTTTTCCCCCAAGAATTATATTATTGCAAGAATTTTCGATATTTCGTATAGTTAATAATTATTTCGAAATGTGCACCTCGAGCTTATGGGAGGTACTTACTAATCAACCGAGCATTTGTGGGAGGTACACCACTTGCGCCGAAGCCAGGATCGACCTGGCCCCGGGGGGGAGTCAACTTTGATCATCTGGCCTATCTCCGCGTTGCCCGGCCGACGAACTCAGAAGCTCCTTCGTGCTGGAGGGTGTACCCAGAGCTCGGCCCAGACGACTTGGACGTCAATGACATCGTCGATCGTTTCTGGCGCCTCGATGATGACGACTTCTCCGCCCCTAACGGTGACCGACTTCGTCGGCGTTGCTCTGATTTTGTATATAAGAAATTTTATTGTTTTGAGGAGGGAAGGAAGGAAGTTAACGTCTTTCTGTGTCGTCCCCACCCCTAGTCGACGGAATTTAGTAAGCTCCGGGCGTTACTTATCTAACGAACCTGGCGGCGTTTAAGTACTTAGCTGGGTCCTCCTCCACTCGTCGACAGTAGATTGCCGTCGTCTTCCTAACGCCCCGTGCTCGATCGTATCGCTCTCTTTCAAGCGACCGCAGCGCTGGCACCGTCGCGCGTTCCATCGTTCGTTCGTTCGCCCGGTAAGGGATTTGCGGTTGCGCCGGTTTCGACCTGAGTGTCTACAGGGGGGGCGCGTCGATGATCTGGAGGTCGTGAACAAGCGGCGGAAGGCAGAGCTGCCCTCGCGATCGATTGGGAGCTCGAAGATGGGCTTGGAGCGAAACCTTGTTTCGTGCTTGACTCTAGGATTTGAATTGGGCGCAACGACGAGGTCAATCCACCAGGGTTCCGCAGGACCGGCGTCTTCGACTTCATCTCTTGCGCTCCGTCAGTCATCGTTGCCAACGCAGCACCGCGACGACGGTCCGTCAGTAGGGTGCGGCATCGTCGTTTCAAAAGATACGTCTTTCGGCGCCACGTCCCGAGGTTGTTGCTACCAAACCGCTCGCGCACTGTTGCTGACGTCGCGTAGCGAACTAACCTCCCGTACACTTGCGAAGAGAATGGGCTGCTCGAATTTTACGTTGACCAATTTGGCTCGGAGAGTTTCCGACGATGAACTTGGCTGCTGTGGAGTTCGCCAGCGAGTTAGGAAATTCACTTCGGCGAGTGAACAACGTGAACCACTTCACCAGTCAACCTTTGTGAACTGAACGCCACCTTTTTTTTTAACGCCAGCGCCCGTCGCCCCGTCAGTTTTTTCCGTGCCCCCCGCGCGCTATTGCCTGCCTCCTAGGTCTGGTGCTCTTAGATTCATTCGCGTTTAATTCGGGCCGAAGGAGGAGTTACTACCGTGGATTCAGTGTTTCTTACTTTAGGCGGTGTGAACGAACGAACGAACGAACGAACCAACGAACGACCTCGGTACCTTCGTCTAGGTTCTTCCTCAGAGTCTTCGGGGAAGGAATCATGGTGGTGTGTCCCGGCGTTTTTTGAAAAACTCGGTCTCGTGTCCGATGTCCCTGTACTTTATCCGGGCCGCCGCCGCCGCAATGAAGAAATTTTTGTTCGTGCGCAGCAGTATGCTGGCAACAACTTTGTCCGTGGCGGTCCGCGCCGATCATGACCGTGTTTTTTTCCCTCGGTCAAGGACTACTAGATTTCCAATGCGCAGGCAGCGCTCGCAGTAGTAGCTCTGCGCGCCGCCATGTGTACTACCAATTGAAAAAACCCTTAAGAGGAGGAGGCTCTCGCCACGTCCGGAAAGAAGGAAAACCCATACTGCACAACCTTGGTGAGCGGTCGATGCGGCTTTCCAACGTCGAGCACAGCAGCCAGATCTGTGAAGCCATCTTTCTTTCCTCGAGCTCGGGATAATGCTCTTTCCATTCGAGCGAGATCTCGACAGCAGCCTGATGATCCATAGAGTGAAGACCTACCTGTTCAAACTCCTCCACATTGAAATCGCGCATCTGGTTCTTCTCAGGCATAACAAAAGAAGGCTATGCGTCGCCACTAATGTCGTCGTCCCGAGCGTCGTCGGGTGCGTCGAGTGTCGCCAAGAGATTGCGGGCAGGCGCAGGCTCGGAGGGCGGCGCACACTCGGAGGAAGAAGTCTTCGCCTTTTCGTGGTGGAATGCAGTCCGTGCGTAAATCAGAATTCGTAGTCGAAGTGACGCACGTAGTTGTTTTCATTATTCCCGCAAAAAAGCCGACGCTCACACTCGAGAATAATAGCCCGCTGAAGACAGATTTTTGCCGGTCTCGCTGAGGTCGTCAACATCGACAGTCTCTCTCTGGTATGGATTTCGCAGTTATTTATGTTCGGGAGATTAATGACTCTTCTAGCGTCCCAGCTCGCAGAGAGTCGATCATGTTGTGCCTGATCAATGCGGCGTACGCCCCCCCCCAGGTATAAGTGTTCATGTTGCACGAAAACAACGGCCGCATCCGTTATAGCAAAAATCGCCTCGAATTCAGCCAACGCCACCCATTGCTCATTTTCACTGATTATGTCCAAGGGAGTCCAATGTTGGTAGCCGCGTACAGTTTGAGCACGTGGCGCATACGCAGCAAGGAACGAATAAGTTGGTATCGCGCCCGGAACCTCGTCTTGTTGCTCGCTTGAGCTTCGGCGATTTATTTCGCCGGCTGTAATGGCAAAAGCGCATGCAGATCCTTCAAACGCGTGCCGCCGTAAGAAAAGTACTTGGTTCCATCGTGGGCACTGTTCAGCAGCTCCTGGCCACCTGGGAACGGATTGATCACCTGCTTGCCTCTGGATCGTGTCAAGTCGCCACACATGCCGCTGCCGAGATCTTTGAGATATATCATGCATGTCACACACGCTTCGACCTCAACAAAAAATTCTTCGGCGACGCCAATTTTGGAGCCCGGTCTCTTGAACAATGGTTGCGGCCGCCAAATCGATATCGATTCCCGCACGCTCCGCGACCACAGAACGGAGCAGAGAAGCCGTGCCGGAATCGGTCCCGTCGTCAGCTGGAACGAGGCCCACGCGGGAACACCGTCTCAACGCCACTCCAATCGGGCAAGATGAAGGATAGGCCAATGGCTTGTCGCTTGAACTTATCCTTGTGGATGTCCCGCCGTCCATGCAGCACACACCTGGGCGAATGGATTGCCGAAAGCCGCTTCATAAATAACACTCCGTGCTTCAAGATTCGAACAACAAAACAACGATATTCGGCGTTGTTCCACCCATTCATCAAACAGCGCCTCAATTATTTGGTTGCGATGATCTTCGTCGTCAGTCAAAGGTGCGCTTGCAAAAAATCCGCTGCGACGTGTACGCGTAGTGCCGAGCCGAGAACGCCATCAGGGATGAGTGCTTTTTTTGCCTGGCTGGGCATGGCCATGAAGTATCTCGTAATATCTTATTTACCCTTCGAGGCTGCTGCCACAACGCCCACGGCCGTCATAAAAAACGCCCCCCTTATCTTGGTCTGTCTTCTGTTTCTTGGTGAGCTGTCAACACGTCCCAGCTCGTCGAATCCTCCTCCTCCGGATGCACAGCCTTGAATTGGGCCGGCCCCAAGAGGGCTTGGTCGTCTGTCTGCCATGTGCCCCTTTCTTGAAGTCTCTCGTCACCATCCAGGCGCTCCCAGCACCGGATACACACGTGCGTCGTCGCCTTCCCACTGGTCAGTCAACGCGGTGGGTGGTCGGGATGATATTCCTTCGGTCGACGCACGCAGTCCCACCACCACACCTTGAAAAAAAAAAAACTGGTTGTTGATCGTCCACTTTTGTTGCCGGGTGGTGTGCTCCACGTCACAACATCGACGTCGCAATCGGCTCGTTCTTGTGAACTTCCTCCTTCTGTTAACACCGCGTTTAAATTCCTCATCATCATCAACATTATCCTCCACCTCCAGGTAGTGCGCCTCGACTTCGCTCATCAGACTTGGCC
This sequence comes from Chrysophaeum taylorii, assembly GCA_029834535.1. Taxonomy (NCBI): domain Eukaryota; class Pelagophyceae; order Pelagomonadales; family Pelagomonadaceae; genus Chrysophaeum; species Chrysophaeum taylorii. The sequence continues at coordinate 19,596 of JAQMWT010000090.1, forward strand.
GTCAGCCGAAGTGAATGAACGTGAAGTGAACATTGGACTTCGGACGGAAAATTTCGGTGAAGTGAAGTGAACCGAATTCAGTGAACCTAGTGAATTCCCATCGCTCGGGAGATCCTAACTACTAATCGACAGATGTTTGTATGTCTGTTTGTTTGTCTTTAAATGTCGACTGCTAAGAGGGGGGTGTGTGTGGGGAGCATGAAGGATGGGGGTGGGTGTGTGGGGTATGAGGGATGTGCCTGGCGGACGGGCGGAGATAAGTACGCGGGACCTAGTCGGGGTCATCGCCGAGGCGTGGGGCAGGCGAAGAGAGGACGGGCCCCGCCCGTCTGTCTATCCCTCGATTTAGGGTAAGGATCATGTAGGCCCACGAGCCGGCCATTGATCCTCGAAGCCGTCTACGGTGACCTCGCAGACTATTTCCACGACCCGCGGCGGCTCTTTTAGCCAGCGCGCCATTCTCACGCCCCGTTGAAACGATGTTGTCGATGCTGACAACGCGCGCATGAATGACCGCGGCCTTTTTTTCCCGGAGACGAGGCGTCGAAGTTCTTTTCGGCCGACTAGGTTGGGTCGGAAGACGACGCCTCGCTCTCAAGAGTCGAGTTTTGAACTCCCTGACAACCAACGGCATGCTGACTTTGATCGCGAGCTTAAAGTCTTCGCAACCTCGACCCGTCGCACGGCCACTGCAACGGTACCAGATACATGATCGATCGTGTCGTTGTCACCGAGGCTCCTCCAACCTGTATCCCTTAAGGCCCGCCGACGCCAAACGATCACCAAGAGCCAGGGCCAGACGCCCCGCGAGGTCGGCGTCCTCTTGGCGAAGCCCGTCTTCTGCCACGTCCAGCTCGACGTCGCTCTCTGTCGATCGGCAACCCCGAGGATATCCTCTTCTTGGTCGACGACTCCACCCTACTCCACACGTGCTCCGCAATACCGATAAGCCCCCTCCCGGCGTCTACGCGCGCACTGTAGGTGGACTTGCTGGGACCAGGTGAACTTACTGGGGTTTGAGATTGGGACTCGGCGAATATAGTGACCAGGTGAACTCACTGGGACCAGGTGAACTTACTGGGGTTTTTAGAGTTAACTCTAAGGTTAGCGGCGTGTGCGGATCAAAGCGGCTTAGATTGGCGGAGGCGAGAGCGACGAGGTCGGAGGAGTGGTGTGACTCACTGTGAGCACGAGTGGGTTTACGCCGAACTTACTGGGGTTAGAGATTTGGACTAGGTGAACTTACTGACCAGGTGAACTTACTGGGACCAGGTGAACTTACTGGGGTTAGAGATTGGGACTAGGTGAACTTACTGGCCTGCACTTGTATAATCCATTTTACTCTCATAGTTGATTTTGACGTTTACTAGATCTAAGGGCGTGACGTCAATGGCAAGACTTTTGACGTGGCAACAAAAATTAATTAAGTTCGAGTCACGGCGCAGCCCTTTACAATAGGTTTTACTCCAACTTCAGAGTTACGGCTAATATTACCTCATGATCTCGGAGTTGACCTTGTTGATGTGGCCTTCCTTCTCCACTTTGTACTTTGTAAAATCCTTGTTCACGCGCAGGGTCGTGCCCAGCGCAGGAGGGTATAAAGGGCAAATTCCTCGGCCATGCGAACGATAAGTTGGCAGCTGCGATGATGCGCTTTGCAGAACCACCTCTCAGCAGGGAGTGCGCCGATATTGATTGAAATTCGCGTTTCGAGAGCTTGCCGACGTTGAGCATCATCCGGTCCAAGAGCCTGGGAATCCGATCCGATCCGATCCGATCCGATCCTGGAGGTGCAATTTATTTATTTATTTTATTTATTTATTTTAATTTATTTTATTTATTTATTTATTTATTTTAATTTATTTTATTTATTTATTTATCTATTTTTTCTCCGAGAGGTCGTCAGGTAATAGATTGCTTGAGCACTCAATCGATGCTGGACCCACTTCACGAAGGCGCGTTCGAACTCCACGTTGAAGTCCAGCGTCTCGCCCCAGCTTGCTGCTGCTCCTCGGAATTATAATCTGCCCTCCTTTCTTGGTGGCCGTTCTTAGGATATCAAGCCGTTGCCGTCCTCCTCCCCATTCATCCTCGCTCTCACCCTGTACCTTGTGGCACGCCACCGGAGGGGTCTCTAACGCAGACGACAGGCTACGCGCGTCGAACAATTTTGATTGGATGTCGTATTGGAAAGAATGTCGCTTTAAAGGTTTGAGCAAGTGCACAACCCTACGATAGAGTCTCGAGGAGTTTCGATACGTCCTTATTTCCGAGCAAAACGCGCGTGTTTTCGAGCGACGGTCCGCTTCGAAGTTTTTATTGTACTCCTTGAAACACCTACCCTCTCGGGGTCGCCGAAATCTCGTATCCAGCTCGTATCCAGCTCGCCCAGCTCGCCGAACTCTCGTATCCAGCACGAGATCCTCCAACACCACTTTCCGGTCATTTCGTGAAAACGAAAAATGCCACATCGAGAAGAATTTCGACCAGTGCCAAGGTAGCGCTGGAAGAGCAACAGACCTACGACGAGCACCGTAGAATTGTGCGACTTGAAAGGCTGCCGCGAGCTCCAACGCATTGACCCGCCGCCGGCCGAGGAGCTCTGACCACCAATGAGGACGAAAAACTCGGAGGCGTATGCGGCCAAAGACCAAAGATTCGTTTCACTCGTTTACTTGATCACGAATCCTGCGAGGGAATGCACGACCGCCAAGGTCTCTGGTTTAAAGACACAACATTTGTCGAGAGCTGAATGGACTCCTCCTATCATCGCTCTTAGTGATGCGCGAGTCAGACGACGACTTTCTCCAAGGACAAGCCCGTGGTCTGCGACCCCAAGATCAATCAAGCGCACCGCTGCTTGCGCCCTCAAGGCTCGGACCGCTTTTCGCCGGGTCTGCGCGACCACCATCCGACGCCGTCTGACGATGATTGAGCCCGGCCTCGAGGAGTAGCAACGAGTGCTCCCATGCGCGACGACGATCTCTGTCCTTGCCCCCACTTGTGCCGCCACTGCGAAGCCCGAACTCTCCGCTTATAAGATCAGCGCCGAAATGCTCTTGTCGGAAGGACGACATAAGAAAGGACAATCAGACGAGCCACAAAGATCATGTTCGCCGGAATTCTGTCGCGCAACGGTAGCTTGGCTAAGCCTCCTGCTGTCATTGCTCGAAGATCCTCTGACCTGCACCTCGGTCCGCGAGTGGGACGGGCATGTGGCGTAAGGAGAATTTTAGGGGCTACCTGGCGTGCCTTCGAATCCTGGCTCGCCGCTCGCGTCCGTGCCCTTGGTGGAGTCACTGGACGAGGATAGCCGTTCTCCCGCCACACAACCACAAACAACTTCCGTGTCTCGTCCTCACAACTTGAGGATCGGCTGTTGCTTTATGATCAAGATATTATCGAAACACAGAAATCATGGTGACACATGTCTCGGAAAAGAAAGATGATGTCATAAAGAAAACTGACATCATCACGACGGAGTAGGGTGCCCCTGATAAGGGGGGGCTCTAGAAGAGGGGTAAGCCTTAGGAGGCGGGAGTTGCCGCCGCTGGACTCCCCTGGTAAGAATTCGAGCTGCCCCAGCGAGGTGCTAGCGCGAGGAGCGCGGCTTCGCCTTACGAGCATCTCGTGAACGAATCTTCTGGTAAACGCGGGTGATGACCGGTTCAGGAACTCGGCCACTGCGTAAAGTAAACTTGGGAATCAACACATCAATCTCGTGCGGAGCGAAATCCGTGACACAAGGAGTTGTGTTGGAAGAAACTCTGGACTTGTCGGTGAAACTTCGACCTTCAACGTCCTTGAACTCGGGCTTGAGCTTGCGGTGCGAAAGGTGAGAGGTCGGCTTGAAACAAGAGACATCATCGTTCGGACCCAAATCGGAATAGAAATGTAGAGCAACACGATCATTTTGGTAATCGTAAGGCTCATAAACTTCAGCAACATAAATCTTCTTGCGCCAATCAGAGCACCTCCGGGCAGGAATCCGGAAAACAACAAACTTACCGTGCTGATAATCATCACGGAAGGTTTCTTCGGGTTTGCGGATGGCTTGATCAACGATCGCAGGTACCATCACAGGCGTGATCTGACTTACATGAGCACGTCGTTCTTCGGGCGGAGAGTCGAGAGACTCAATCCTATAGGTGACCGGGGAAAGGCGTTCCTTGATAATAAACGGCCCTCGCCATTCCGGTCGAAGTTTGTTCTGAAGGAAAGGGATGTAGAGCAAAACGTGCGATCCTTCCTTGTATTCAACATCAACATGATCAGCATTGTAAGCCAATCGCTGTTTCTTCAAAGCTTTATCACGAGCCTCGCGGACGAGCTTTGTATAATATTTCAATCGTTCGCGAGTCACGGCGACTGCATCAGAGCGAGTCTTCGGCAATAATCGTGTATCAAAATCCATGAGCGTGTAGTCAGTCGGTAGCATCGGCTGACGGTTCAGGCGTAGCATAAAGGGAGAAATCTGCGTGCCTGGAATAAACTTGCGGTTGTAGCAAAACGCAATATAATGAGCAAAGTCAGGACAATCCGTGATGTTCCGGCCCTGCAAGCACGGATGAAGGCCTTGATAAATCGGTTTACACGCTCAGCCGGGTTCGACTGGGCATGATAAGGAATCGTAGTTTGGTATCGTGTGTTAAAGAGATGGCAAAACTCGCGCATCAACTTGTTCACGAACTCTTAACCGTTGTCGGTACGAATCATCTGGGGCAAGTAGCCCTTGAGTAGGATGTTGATGACAAAAGACTCGAGGACAGACTCAGCAGTCTTATCGTTCAAAACACCCAGAATCAAGAAATGCGAGAACGGATCAAAAAATACTAGAAGATACGTCTCGGGACCAGCGCTAGGCAAGGGCCCAAATAAACCCATGCAAAGAACAGCACCATCACCATCGTAGACTGGCTGCTGCAAGAGTCCAGCTCGTTTCGGCTCAGGCGTACGAGCTTTCTGGCAAACTAAACATTCAGCAATGAAGATTCCAACTTCGTTCGACATGTGAGGCCACCAAAATCGTTCTTGGATAGCCTGGACGGTACTGTGACGTCCCATATGACCACCGTTAACCGGAGTGTCATGGTAGAGTCGAATAATGCGCTTGCGCAACGTAGCAGGTGCAACAATCATCGGGTGCGAATCAGCAGAAATGCGATAAAGAACATCTTTAACGACTTCGAATCGTTCGTTCGCTCGGGAACGTCGCGGCGTCTGACCTTGGGCCATTCGGTAGCGAATATCCTCGCAAGCAGCATCAGATTCTTGCTCACGTGCGATCTCAGCGAGCGTTATATTATCGGGTATCTTATCGATATAATCTTTGTAAGCGGCTGCGTCCTTGAAGATCTGTGGCTCATCGCGCGCACGGTTCTTCCGACGTTGTCTCGTAGCGTGAGACGTAGCCAATTTCTTCGGATCTTTTTCAGGATCTTCTTCCTCGTCTTCCGGCAGTTCGGTCGTAATAAACGACATTATGAAGTGGCAGCCGGAGGCGGGAATTCCTCGGTCATCAACAGGTCGGGGAAGCTCTTGGAACACCAAATAAGCGTGGTTCAAAGGATCTCCAAACTCGTCAGTCTCGATGACGTGATCTATCGGATTGCGGGAGAGACAGTCAGGGATACTCATTCCTGGTGACTTTCCCGGCTTGTAACCAAGTTCAGGGTCAAAATTGGCGAGGCGCATCGCCCAACGAGCAAGCTGCCCAGACGAGTGCATCGCCTTACGTAAAAACGTCAAATTTCGGTGATCGGTCTCCAAAACAGTCCGGTTCCCTTCGATGTAGGCTCGAAAGTGCTCTAGAGAAAGTATAACTGCCAGCAGCTCTAGCCGACGGGGCTCGTAATTGCGCATCTCCTTCGGCACAGCTCGGCTCCAATATTCAACACACTCGTTCTTCTCGAGTCACTCTTCCGGCATCGTCCTTGATTTCGACAATCTGGAAGAGATATGCTCCAAGTCCATCCTTGGAAGCATCGGATCGGATCTGAAAAGGCGGATCATAATCGGGGTGGTAGACTCCACGGGAATCAAACAGAGCTTCAATAATCGCATCCCAAGCTTTCTGACACTCGGGCGTCCACTCGAACTTTACACCTTCGAGGCATAATCGTCTCAATGGTTCCACGATCTTCGAGTAGCCCTTCACATATCGCCGGCAGTAATTACTCATGCCGATGAAAGAGCGTATCTGGGTCTTCGGGGAAGTATTCGGTATAGTACCTGGAATCGGCATCTTCGGCAGTGCTTCCAGCGTCTTCGGATTCGGCTTCAAGCTTCTGGGGTCGAGATGTGTCCCAGAAATTCTATATCATCCTTGAGAAGGTGGAACTTCGCGGTTCGACCGCTGTACCCTCTCTGTGCCAAATGACACATCACTTCGATCAAAACTTGTAAATGTCGATGAAGATCGTCGGATCCCATCATAATATCGTCAACAAACGCAACCAAGTCTTGATACATCCATTTCGAAAGGTCGCTCGCCATTTGCTTGCGGAAAAGAGCTCCGGCCGTCTTCACACCTAGAGGTAATCGCAAGAAACTATGAGCGCCAAGTGGGCTAACCATCGTGACAGCGTCTTGCGCTGCCGGATCCAGACGAAGGTTGTGGTATCCCCATCTAATATCAATGCATGTCCGCCATCGTCTCATAGCGAGAAAAGCTAAAGCATCATCTTGTCGAATGTTCGGCCAACTGTCATTGACCAATTGATCGTTGAGTTGACGTAAGTCAACTGCAGCACGGAACGCGTTTGACGTTCCAATCTCAGCTCCTTTCTTCGGAAGCATCAACACAGGAAAGCCCCAAGGTGAGTTGGCCGGACGAATGACACCATCCCGGCACCACTCGCTGATCTGCTTGCGGAGACAATCGAGCTTCGCAGGCGTCAATCGGTAGGGCGTCATCTTAATCGGTCGCGGATTCGCGTCTTTGAATCGTAGAGACACAGGAGGTGAGTCCACAGGTCTCATAATCGGGTCGAAAAAGGCCCAAGAATATTGCACACAGTGACGGAGCATCAGTTTCGCCTCGTCATCTAAGTGCGGATTGTCAGGAATTCCCAGCTCCTGAACAACCTTGTCAACTTCTTCCTTCGTAGGAACTTGAACTTTCATAGCTTCATTATCCTTGACATGCTCGGGAGTTTGCGGCAGCGGTGCACCCTCAGCATCGCGCGGCGCATCTTTCCATGGCACATCGAACTTCTTCTCATATTTTAGTCTCACTTCCGGGTGGCTTTGTTGATCCTCTCGCCTTTGACACGAACACTCGGCTCGCTCTTAATCTTCGGTTCCCGATCTCGCTCAGGATCTGGCAGAACGTCCAAATTTGGTTGTCGGGGGGGGGGCAGCAGAAGAAGCATGAGACGTCCCCGGCTCATCTGTTGCGGGCGGAATCAACGGTACCTCTGGAGGTTTCCATTTGGTGCGATCTTGGAGATCATCAGTCGACACCCATCTTACGACACGTGTGCGCGTGTTTAACAGCGGAACTTGTACGTGACGAAGGGTGGTTTCATCAATTTGTAAATAATAATCAAACGGTCGGTCTGCAGGACTCAACGCTGACGGCAAAGCTTCGCCGCTCAGGTGAAAATTCTTGGTCACAGAGTTGTGCAGATCGAGCACTAATAAGGCCATCGTGTCAGGTGGCACGACGGACGCCAAGTGTTTCAACGAGGTCGTCCTGGAGAAGCCGGCCCAATCAAAATCAAGGGGCATCGTCAGCAACTCTGAAGTCATTTTCAGATTCAGAGATCTGTAATCGGAACGGTTCTGTCCTACGTGAAGCGGGACACGCGCAACCGTATAAGCTGCGTCTGTCGCGGCTCGTGATGATCCTAGATTGTTCATCTGAAGTAAATGTCGTTCGTCGGCGTAGCCAAGTGCTGCGGCGAACTGTTGCTGCATATTCTTGCAAGTCTTCGGAACTGCGCGCAAATGGAGCGGATGGCTGGAAACCAACAATCGCACGCGACAGCTCATCAAACTGGGCGTTATGTCGTAAAAATTGACTACGTACACGTAAGGGTGCAAACGCGCAACGTAAGAAATAATCGAGGCCTCCTGCTCTATCAACCGCATGAAGAAACCAGCCATCTTGCATAATTTCATCGTCCAGTGGGTAGCGGTGACTCCCTTGCCAACATCTCTGGAAGTCAAGTTGCGCAGAGCGGAGTGTACGCAGGGTGCCGACGCGATACACATCGACGACGACCATTCCGCGTAGGGCAAATAAGATTCGATCAACCGTAAGGTTGTAACATAGCGACCACACAGTGTGTGCCGCACCACAGGAATATTCGGAAAGTTCTTGTGGTGGATCTGGTTGGCGGTGTCCGAAGCATCGAGTGCTAGCACGACTCGAAACGACGTCCCACACGTTTCGTTGGCTCGTTGGAGACCTAAAGTACTGCCTCCGGCTCCACTGAACAGCATCACCACCTTGCGATAAGTGATTGGAAGCCATTGAACCTTTTCGTATCGGCGGCGGATCTCCGCTTCGGTGATCTCGCGGCATTTCTTTTCATCTTCTTCCGACCTTCGAGCGAAATCGTCGCTGCCTTCAGGTCGTTTGAGGGTGGACTTGTCCGCCATAGCGGTCTTAGCGTCCTTCTGCGCCGTGCTCAGCAACATCGGCGGGGGAGACGCGTCGCAATGCGTCAAATGACTCGCGACAGAAACGGTGAAAGAAAGGTTCCCCTTGTCGTATCCTTCTTCACATTCTTTCGTAAGTTCGTTGATCGTAGAGACGTTCAACTCATCTTCGTACCTAACGATACCGCCAATCGCAAGGACTTCGCCTTGAGTGACGACCGTCGGCACTTCTTCCGCGGCAGTAACCGCAATCCGAGCAGCGGACCGGTCGTGCTCTTCGCAAGAAGAACACATTCCTTCGACAACTCCCAACTGCTCGTTCTCAGCAAACGTAGCGACAAAACCTGTCCCATTTCCATAGGTTTCGACAAAATAACCGGTAGATTGTAAGTTCGACCGGGCTCGATGTGAAGCGTGCACGCAGCGTAAGCAACTACTTTCCGCGCGGCTTCTCCCGGAGCTGGGGAGAATTTGGTCGTAGCATGTCCTCGCGTAGCCAAGGCTACCGTACGTTCCGGCGGCGGGGTTCGGAGATCTTTAATCGTGCTCAAACGAGCGTAAACTCGAGTCTTGACCAGGTCGAGACTCTTCCGAAAGACATCGTGTTGATGATTGTAGATCGGCACGGTTATCGGATCTCGATCGTAAATAGATCGAAAGGTCACGATGGGTGCATCGATTCGTTCATCCTTGAACTTAATCTTCTTGCGCCCGTAGACGACTTGGGTTCGAAAAAAAACAGATCTGATCGTGGGGGTAGTCCACGACGGCTCCTAAAACTCGTATATCGCGCCCTCCCAACAGGAACAGATAGTTCGTATCGGCCACAATAGCGACAATGGGGGCAGCGATGTTGTCGGCGAGGGCGACCCGAATCGCGATCCAACGAAAGATCGTCGTCGTATTCAATCCTGATCCGTACAGCTTGCGCTTAATCGGAAGTTCGCCTTCATCGAAAATCAACTGATCTTGGCCAACCTTCTGACCATTTCTCGGCAAATATAAGAAACATCTGCCATTCCATCGACACCGATGGTCGTCGAGAATTTCGGTCCGTCACGATTCCTGTAGATGTGACAGGCTATAAACGTAAGAGTACCCGTATCTAAACAACTGAGGGTAACCAAATCATCTTCGATCGTCTTGCCGTCTCGCGGCGTCAACGAAGTGTGAGCACATCGGGCTCTGACTCGCTCATCTCCGGGGTTGGGCATCGATACCGCGGCTTGAGCTTTCGTATCATCTGTTGTTGGCGTCATCGACGTAACGCTCGCGGCAGCCTCTTTGTCTGGCGGCTTCCGCTCTTCCTCCAAGACAATCTCAGTGCTGGTAGGGGATCCTGGTCTTCGTAATCCTTGGAAGCAAACCACCCCTCTCCATAAGTCATTCATTTCGTCTTTCCAGAATGCATCTGTAAATTCATTCGTCATCGGTTGATCATCACCCTCATCGGCGATCGGTTCCGTGTCGGATGCAGCTTCGAGTCCGTAGCTGAGCGGTTGTTCTGGTGGCTTCTTTAGCAAGAAGTTCTGAGTTCTCGTGCACCAATCCTGCAGGTTCCACGTCGGCTCGTCTTCGTCCCACTCGAGAACGCTGCTACTCTCTCTTCTTAAATCTATCCTTTTCTTCCGGCGGCGTATCGGTGGCTCGATCCGTCGTACCCGAAACCGTTTCGGGGGGGTCCGCAGGAAAAGATGGCGTCGTCCCCGACGTCAACTCTATCGTAAGATCGCCATCTGCATCACTCGCGGTGGTCATCGTCTCTCGTCAGTCGAATGAGCGCGCAAGCTATCACTGCAGAAATCCATGTCTGGCTCACAGCCAGTTCGGTCGCCAGAGGTCGTCCCTGGAGGGTCCAAAGATAAGCCGATGGCATCGAGGGCTTCCTCGTCAAAAATAAACGGCGGGTCGTCCGTGGACGACTCGTCAAATAACGTTATCGCGGACACTGGTTCACAAGGTGCAGCTTCTTCATCTTCCGAATCTGAATTGTCTTCCCAGTACCGTGGAGCTTCTTCGAGTTCATCGCTCGAATCTTCGAGTTCATCGCTCGACATCTGCTCATAAATCTGTGCCAAAGACCGACGATTGGTCAGCACGTCGTTGGGTGGCTCGTCCATCGGCGGGCGAGCAAGATCGTCGAATGCGGCAAGGGCGTCGGCTGCGTCGTCGGTGCGGGTGTCCGCGTTCGGGTACACCGTCACTCTTAATGGTAACTGTTGACCGCAAGGGGTCGTAAACGCGAGCGTTGCGCTCAAAAAACCCAAATTATATTGGTGTCGGCCTCCGTCGTATTCGTCGTCGCGCGATCGGCGTCGTCTGTGCCGGTGCGAACTTCGACTGGGGCTCTTGTTATCTTTGTCTCTCTCTGGCGTCAGTTCGGCAGGTCCTAGTACCTCTGAATCGTCCCTGTAGGCGACTGGTGCTCCCAAGCCGATCCGAACTGTCTCAATCGTCTCGTCTATCGAAACATCGACACATGCATCGTCTTCTTGCCAAAACTCCGACCAAACGTAAATTAAATCTCCGTTGGCGAATAAATCCGTGCCTCGGGGTCGGAATTGCACTTCTTTCCGCTCTGGCGGTTTCTTCCTTAGGAAACAGTGAGCTCGTATCCATATCGTCGGTACGCTCATCTTCTTCTTATCCATGCTGATCGTCCCATCCAAATTCGATTCCGGGCGGCAGCTATACTCATCCCTCATAGTATGTTCGGGATCTTTCTTTATCACGTAGCCATCATCATATGCAGGCTGAAAATCATTGAACTCTTCGTTCGTGAGTAATACGCCAGGGCTTTCACAGAGCTCCAAAGGCAGTTCATGCGTTATAAGATTCTTCACCTCTTCCGCTTTCGTATTCATTTTCTCGGCCGTTTCGCTCGGCCTATCATCCACTCCATCGCTTAGAATATCGGCAATCGCCTCGTCACTAAAAATGTCGGCACACGAAATGTCTGCCATCGTCAAAGGGAACAAAACATCTGCAAAGACGTCTGCAATCGGTTCGTCGGGGGGCCCTGTGGGACGGGAATCCCCAACATGTCTTCAGTGCCGTTGACCCTTTTTTTTTCCAACGGACCTCAGCGAGTCGTCGCAACGACGCGGACACCATTAAAAAAAGGCGCCGCGACGACGACGACGATCGGAAGAACTGGCACGTCGACGAGCCTCGCGGCGGTCGACGGATGGTCGACCCGTGGCGCAGCGATGATGGCCGTCCTCGACGGGGAGGGGACGCGCGACCCCCGGACCTTTCCAAAAAGCGACGCGTCGACGAGCGCTACCAAACAAGGCCAAGGCCGTCGTCGTCGTGGCTTCACGAAGCGAGTGATCGAGGGCAAGGCGGCCGGCGGCGCGATCCAAATCGAGACCACTCGCCGATGCGACGACGACGACGACGAATCCCCGACCGCGCAGCAGACAACCCGTGCAGCTGCCGCCGCGACGGTCGAGACTTGCCGCACCGTTCTCGATCGCCAGGGCGAAGACGACGACTTGGTGCGCACGACCACTGGCGGCGCGACGGTGGTCAGAGAGACTGGCGCCGTTCTCAGTCGCCGGCGCGACAACAAGTGGGTGAGACGCGGCGCACCCGGCATGGCCCCGAAGGTCGCGCTGCTCCCTCGAGCCCCGCGCTAGCCAGCCGTTCCGAGGCACCGCGATGGCAACAAATTGAATGGGGGAAGCAGATGACGGACCGCGGTGCGACTCCCGAGACGACACTTTCTCTCTTCGCGGCTCAAGGTGAAAAATTTAGCGCTCGGAACTTGTCGACTGCCGCGCACCGCGTTGCCAAGTTTGGAGGCCGCCGAAACCGCGACGTGCAGCGCGATCGCCGTGTGATGGCCCTCGCGAACGCTTGTCGGCGCCGTGTTAACGATTTTAATCCGCAGGAGATCGCCAACACGGCGTGGGCCTTCGCGACGGCGCGCATGGAGGCACCCGAGCTCTTCGCGGCGATCGCCAGGGCGGCTTCATCGCGGCTGGGCGAGTTCAATCCGCAGGATCTCGCCAACACCGCGTGGGCCTTCGCGAGGGCGGGCATCGATGCACCCGAGCTCTTCGCGGCGATCGCCGACGCGGCTCCTTCGCGGCTAAGCGAGTTCAATCCGCAGCAGATCGCCAACACCGCGTGGGCCTTCGCGACGGCGCGCATCCAGGCACCTGACCTCTTTGCGGCGATCGCCGGCGCTGCACCCTCGCGGCTTGCCAAGTTCAATCCGCAGAACCTCAGTAACACGGCGTGGGCCTTTGCGACGGCGGGCATAGAGCCGCCCGAGCTCTTCGCGGCGATCGCCGGCGCGGCTTCATCTCGGCTTGCCGAGTTCAATCCGCAGGACCTCGCCAACACGGCGTGGGCCTTCGCGACGGCGCGCGTCGAGGCGCCCGAGCTCTTCGCGGCGATCGCCGGCGCGGCTTCATCTCGGCTTGCCGAGTTCAATCCGCAGGACCTCGCCAACACGGCGTGGGCCTTCGCGACGGCGCGCGTCGAGGCGCCCGAGCTCTTCGCGGCGATCGCCGGCGCGGCTTCATCTCGGCTGCCGCGTTCAATCCGCAGGACCTCGCCAGCACGGCGTGGGCCTTCGCGACGGCGCGCGTCGAGGCGCCCGAGCTCTTCGCGGCGATCGCCGGCGCGGCTTCATCTCGGCTTGCCGAGTTCAATCCGCAGGACCTCGCCAACATGGCGTGGACCTTCGCGACGGCGCGCGTCGAGGCGCCCGAGCTCTTCGCGGCGATCGCCGGCACGGCTTCTTCGCGGCTCGGCGAGTTCAATCCGCAGGAGATCGCCAACACCGCGTGGGCCTTTGCGACGGCGCACATCGAGGCACCTGAGCTCTTCGCGGCGATCGCCGGGGCGGCTTCATCGCGGCTGGGCGAGTTCAATCCGCAGGAGATCGCCAACACGGCATGGGCCTTCGCGACAGCGCGCGTCGAGACACCCGAGCTCTTCGCGGCGATCGCTGGCGCGGCTTCATCTCGGCTTGGCGAGTTCAATCCGCAGAACCTCGCCAACACGGCGTGGCCTTTGCGACGGCGCGCATCGAGGCGCCTAAGCTCTTCGCGGCGATCGCCGGTGCGGCTTCATCGCAGCTTGCCAACTTCAATCCGCAGGAGCTCGGCAACACGGCGTGGGCCTTCGCGACGGCGCGCGTCGAGGCGGCCGAGCTCTTCGCGGCGATCGCCGGTGCGGCTTCATCGCAGCTTGCCAACTTCAATCCGCAGGAGCTCGCCAACACGGCGTGGGCCTTCGCTACGGCGCACATCGAGGCACCTGAGCTCTTCGAGGCGATCGTCCGCGCGGCTTCATCGCAGCTTGGCGAGTTCAATCCGCAGAACCTCGCCAACACCGCGTGGGCCTTCGCGACTGCGCGCATTCAGGCACCTGAGCTCTTCGCGGCGATCGCCGGCGCGGCTTCATCGCGGCTTGTCGAGTTCAATCCGCAGAACCTCGCCAACACCGCGTGGGCCTTCGCGACGGCAGGCATCGAGGCACCCGAGCTCTTCGACAGGATCGCTGGCGCGGCTTCAACGCGGTTGGGCGAGTTCAATCCGCAGGAGCTCGCCAACACGGCGTGGGCATTTGCCTGCGTCGACTGGAAAAATAACCCTGGGATTTTCACGGAGCTCGCCTACATCGTTGTCACAGATCTCGATGCTCTCGATGATCGCGAACTGTCGCAGCTCCACCTTGCTTCGCTGCACTTTCACCTCGAGTGGCCCGACCTCCACCGGAACTTTCGGCTGTCAAAACACCAGCAGATGCTTCAGGAAGCGTATCAACGTCAGGACCCATCACCATCCCAACTCCAGCGCGACGTTGCGACCGCGCTCGACGAATTGGCTGGACGCACGTCTTCGAGCACGTGACCGAAGAGGGATTGTCGCTCGACATGGCTCAACCCGACACGAAGCGCGCGGTCGAAGTCGACGGGCCATACCACTACCTGAAGAGAACGAGGGTTGAGAACGGCGCTACGCGCTTCAAGTCCCGTTGCTACGGCGGCTTGGCTGGGACGTTGCTCACGTCCCGTTCTTTGAGTGCAGGCCCTCGACGGCGAGCGAGAACAAGACTCTTACCTCCGGGCAAGGCTGCAAATAATGCTTGCAGCATCGCGCAATATGTAATTATTATTACTTCCTCTGTCTTTATCCTGTTATAACCTCCGGACGGATCTCTATGATGGTTGCGATACTTCCCGGGAGAGCTGCGCTTAACGTCGATCGAAGCGGTTGCGCATGAAAACCGTATACTATTCTGGTGCGTTTTGTTTTTCTTCGCTTCCGAACTACTACCATGGCACTCAAGCGGACGGACCATTTCGAATGAAAGAAAGCTTTGACGACACGTTTCCATGGTTCAATGCCATCTTCAAAGGCTCAAGGTGCGTCGACAATCCCGGCCGAACGCCGCGCTGCGATTTGTAGCTCCGCGACAACGAGGCGCGCGCGCGTATGTCAGAGACGGTCTTCTTTTGCGCGAAAAATCTCGAGCATCATCTAGAGTAAACCTTCAATTCATTGTTCGAAGGACGGTAGTCGCCTCGAAGGTTCTTATGATGTGCAGAGCGAGGTCGGCAATTATATTTCGCGTGGATGACTTCAAGTTTTACAAAAAGCAGTTCACTCCACAGAAAGAAAATCTGAATTAGGGCTAGTACCCCCTATTCTAGGGTTAGTTCCCTTAACTTTAGCACCTTATACCCATACATTAATAATCCGATGCAGAGAGAGAGGCCATTGATTAGTGTCCTCATATACTCAAAAGTACTAGAAACGGACGCCGAAACGGACATTATTGTTAGTACGAATTCAAAATTTCGGGATGTTTGTGCGCGCTACAGGCGGGTCCTTACTACTACTAATTAGCAGATGTCTGTCTGTCTGTCTTTAAATGTCGACTGCTGAGAGGGGTGTGTGCATGAAGGATGTGGGTGGTTTTGTGGAGTAGGTCGACTCTCCCCAAATCAGGGTAAGGCTCAGGTAGGCGCGCGACCCAAACATTGATCCTCCAAGCCGTCTATGGCGACCTCGCGGACTATTTCCACGACCCGCGGCGGCTCTTTTAGCCAGCGCGCCATTCTCACGCCCCGTCGAAACGATGCTGTCGATGCTGACGACGCGCGCATGACGGCGGCCTTTTTTCCCCGGAGACGAGGCGTCGGAGTTCTTTTCGGCCGCCTAGGTTGGGTCGGAAGACGACGCCTCGCTCTCAAGAGTTTTTTTTCATCTCCCTGACCACCAACAGCATGCTGGCTTTGATATCGAGCTTAAAGTCTTCGCAACCTCGACCCGTCTCGCACGGCCACTGCAACGGTACCAGATACGTGATAGATCGTGTCGCGTGTCGCCGAGGCTCCTCAACCAGTATCCCTCAAGCCCCACCGACGCCAAACGATCAACAAGAGCCAGGGCCAGACGCCCCGCGAGTCCGCGTCCTCTTGCCCACAAGCCCGTC